>CAUYTI010012210.1:0-25015 GCA_963575145.1 Galago senegalensis
TTTTTTTTTTTTTGAGACAGAGCCTCAAGCTATCCCCCTGGGTAGAGTGCCATGGCATCACGCTCACAGCAACCTCCAACTCCTGGGTTCAAGCGAGTCTCCTGCCTCAGCCTCCCAAGTAGCTGGGACCACAGGCGCCCACCACAACGCCTGGCCATTTCTTGGTTGCAGCCATCATTGTTGTTTGGCGGGCCCAGGCTGGGGATTCGAACCCGCCACCTTAGGTGTATGTGGCTGGTGTCCTAGCTGCTTGAGCCACAGGCGCCGAGCCCCCAATTATCTTCTTTAGAAAAATTTTTAGATGTGAAATTGCTGTGTAAAAACATATGCATATTTTTGAGGCTTTTAAACAATTCGTGGGACTGATTTTCAGAAAGGCTCCCCTGGTCACACCTTGACGAGCGAAGTGTCTATCAGGTTTTAGTTTCTTCATATCCCCTGCTCTAAACATCAAGGGCGTTTTTCCTCCCAATTTGGCATATGAAAAGTAGCATCCCCTATAATCTTAAGTTGCTCTTTTTTCTTTTTGAGACAAAGCCTCAGGCTGTCGCCCTGGGTAGAGTGCTATGGCATCACAGCTCACAGCAACCTTCAACTCCTGGGCTCAAGCAAGTCTCCTGTCTCCACCTCCCATGTAGCTGGAATTATAGGTGCCTGCCACAACGCCCAGCTATTTTTTGGTTGCAGCCGTCATCGTTGTTTGTCGGGCCCAGGCTGGATTCGAACCCGCCAGCTCAGGTGTATGTGGCTGGCACCTTAACTGCTTGAGCCACAGGCACCAAGCCAAGTTGCTCTTATCTCTGAAGCAATGGAAGGAAAGAGAGCAGATGCATCTTTCTGCATTCTCCAGAGACAGTGTAATTTTCCAAACCTAGCATTTGCTCTGCCTGGAGCATTCCCTGTTGGCTAGAAATCAGCCAGGGAATCAAGCCTGTGGATATAGGGTCTAAATCCCAGCTTGCCCGGTAAGCACATGAGGTAGATGAGGACAGACCCAGGGATGCTGGGACTTTCCCCTGGACATTGTGGCTTGGGTCACTGAGGCTGGTAGGTGTGGAGGTGGGCAGGTGAGCTTGAGTCATGCAGGACACTGGGCGTGGTTTCCTGGATCAGCTCCAGAGTTGACATGCAGGTTCCAGTAACGGGCGGCTGAGCTGGGCTAATTGCTGCCGCTATTACTTCAGCCCAACCCGGCACGTAGCAGGAGGAGGAGGAGGAGAAAAAGGGCAGGACAGGAACAGAGAAAGCAGCACTCCCAAGAGATGGCCACCATGAGAATCTCTCAAGAACTGAAAACTCACCTCCCACCCTTCCCATAGCATCAAGGAGTCTCTGGAAAGTACCCCCTGACTACCCACACACACTGGCATGGGGCGCTTCTCAAACTGCACATCTAGTGGTGAAAGTGCAGGGACCTATGCAGCAGTGAGACATTTGGGTTGTTTAGCACCTCTCAAAATGGAGTCAGTTGTGGAGTCGAAGAAAGAAGGTCTGTAAGCCAGGGTTCAAGTCCTGGTTTCCTAAACTTACTAGTGGCATCATCACAGCTTACTGCAACCTCGAACTGGGTTCAAGTAATTCTCCTGCCTCAGACTCCCTAGTCACTGGGACTACAGGTGCCCACTATGATGCCTGGCTAATTTTTCTACTTTCAGTAGAGACAGGGTCTCACTCTTGCTCAGGCTGGTATCGAGTTTCAAGAGATCCTCCTCAACAACTCAGAGTGCCAGGATTACAGGTGTGAGCCACCAAGTCTGGCCTCGAGCTATTTCTTAACCTTTCTAAAGCTTCAGCTTCCTCAGCTGTGATATGGGACACTCATCCTCTGTCTACCTTGCAGACCTGCATACACACACACAGACACATGCACACCTCAAGTTCTAGGAGTTCTAGGCTCCAGCATTAGCCCTCTACTCTCCTTGCATGATCCCTTCCCTACTGGGTCCCCTGCACTCAGCATGGAGCCACGCACACCGCAGACATTAATGACACTGAGCAAATAAATGATGTATAAAAAGCAATAACCGGACACATGAGTCCACTGTCAAGCTCAATCTGTATCAATATGCTATAGTATTTTGAGCAAGTCACCTTCCTTTTCTGAGTCTCAGTTTCCTCATCTATCAAGAACAGATTGTTCTTCTAGATCTAGTGCTCTGTTCTGAAATCACTGATGAATAGTCGTGATATATGGACATATTAAAGGTATGTGTTCTTTTTTTTATTAAATCATAGCTGTGTACATTAATGCAGTCATGGGGTACAGTGTGCTGGTTTTATATACAATTTGAAATATCTTCACTAAACTGGTTAACATAGCCTTCGTGGCATTTTCTTAGTTATTGTGTTAAGACATTTTATACTCTGCATTTAGAAAGATTCACATGTACTGTTGTATGTGTTCTTCTTGAAAAGGGATGAGTTGAGGGGAAAATATATAAAGAGCTATTATTATTTGAGACAGAGTCTCACTATGTCACCCTCAGTAGAGTTCTGTGACATCACAGCTCACAGCAACCTCAAACTCTTGGGCTTAAGAGATTCTCTTGCCTCAGCCTCCCAAGTAGCTGGGACTATAGGCACCCTCCACCACACCCGGCTATTTTTTTGTTGTAATTGTCATTGTTGTTTGGCAGGACTGAGCTGGGTTCGAACCTACCAGCTCTGGTGTATGTGGCGGGCGCCCTAGCTGCTGACGTATAGGCACTAAGCCTCTGAAGAGCTATTATATAGACAAATGGGGTTCCGCTAACGCTCTTCCCCCAGCAGAGAGCACGGTGTGTGGATGGGATAAGACTGTGGCAGTGGTGACATCTTTGGGCACTCTGAGCTAAGCAGCCATGCCCAGCACAGAAGATGGTGGGGAGATACTCCACTGTATGTGACAACACTGGTATGCCACGCATTGACCTGGGCTAAAAGGCAGTTGTTCACAGGAGTGGGGAGAGGTGGCTGGGGGGAGCACCAAGATGTCGAATGTGTTGACGCCTCCAAAGTCGTTCCCGAAGTATGTTCTGTCGCCCCTTACCACTCTGCCCCAGACCCTTGAACCAGCGGAATGCGACATATCTCTGGAAACCCGGAAGGCACAAGCTGAGCAGTTGGCTCTAAAAGCCCGGCTTAAATGGGAGTACCTGCTTCAGTACAAGGACCCCAAGTACCGAGGGCTCATTGAAGATCCTGTCTTGATTCGTTGGACCTATGCAAGATCAGCAAACGTCTATCCCAATTTTAAACCCACTCCCAAGACTCATTGTTAGGAGCTGCATTTAGAATTGGGCCCCTCATCTTCTGGTATTATGTTTTCAAAACTGACAGGGATAGGAGAGAAAAACTTATCCAGGAAGGAAAATTCGATCGAACATTTAACATTATGTATTAAGTCTGGCAATGATGACTGGATATGTTCTTACTTAAATAAATCTTCTATTTATTACTTAAAAAAAAAAGAACTGGGCTAAAAATGGCCTTGGAGGTGAGAACATGTGATACTTCTCAGTATGGGGGGCTCTGGTCCCATCCTAGTCCCTCACAGAAGTGTCTAGTTGAGTTTTCACACTCATGACCATCACTATTGTCCTCCACCCTCACTCAGGCTCCATCATCTGTTCAATTACTGACATCCTCAACAAGCCATCACTTTGCCATGTAGAGGGCCACAAATGTGCTCCTGGCCTGGGAGCAGTGGGTGGGGTCAGGGATAGATGTTTTTAACCGTGGCTTGAAAATTCTGTACTTCTGCATGGTGGTGATGGTGGGGCCTTAAGACTCCACTGCTACATATGATGACCCAGCGAGAAAGCTGGCTCAGCTCAGCAGGTCTTCTGATTTTCTGTTTTGTTTTGTTTTGTTTTGTTTTGTTTTGTTTTTGTGGGAGAGAGTCTCACTATGTCACCCTCAGTAGAGTGCTGTGGTGTCACAGCTCACAGGAACCTCAAACTCTTGGGCTTAAGCGATTCTCTTGCCTCAGCCTCCCAAGTATCTGGGACTACAGGCATCCACCACAACGCCCGGCTATTTTTCTTTTGATGCAGTGTCATTGTTGTTTAGCTGGCCCTGGCTGGGTTTAAACCCACCAGCCTTGGTGTATGTGGTTGGCTCCATAACTACTGTGCTATGGGCCCTGAGCCAGTCTTCTGATTTTTTAAAAATGAATCCACAGGGCTGGACATGGTGACTCACAGCTGTAATCCTAGCACTCTGGGAAGCTGAGGTGGAAGGATTGCTTGAGCTCAAGAGATCAAGACCAGCCTGAGTAAGAGCAAGAGCCATCTCTATTAAAAATAGAAAAATTAGTTGGGTGTTGTGGTGGGCAGTCTAAGCTACTTGGGAGATGGAGGCAAGAGGATTGCTTGAGACTCAGCACCTGTAGCTCAGCAGCTAGGGCAGCCGCCACATATACTGGAGCTCGTGGGTTCGAACCCAGCCTGGGTCTGCCAAACAACAATGACAACTACAACAAAAATATAGCCAGGCATTGTGGCAGGTACCTATAGTCCTAGCTAGTTGGGAGGCTGAGGCAAGAGAATCACTTAAGCCCAAGAGTTTAAGGTTGCTGTGAGCTGTGACACCACAGCACTCTACCGAGGGCAACATAGTAAGACTGTCTCAAAAAAAAAAAAAATAAGAGAGAGAATTGCTTGAGCCCAGGAGTTTAAGGTTGCTGTGAGTTAGGCTGATGCCAGGACACTCTAGCCTGGGCAACAAAATGAGACTCTGTCTCAAATGAAAAAAAAGGAGGGAGGGAGAAGCCAGAAATTCAGGGTTTTTTTCTGTGAAAATTTTTCATATTTTAAAAGGTTGGCATGTTTTCATGTTTGGTGAGTATTGCAAATGCATCTATAGTAGAAGTCATGGTGGGTAGTTCCCTGGAGCTCTTACCAGTTCAGGGGCAGGGAGGCAGAGTGGCTTCATTGGCGTGTGACCAGTGCAGTTGTCCTATAAGACCGTGAGTTTAGAGGACTGGGCCCTATCAATGGTAATGAGCCGCTTTGCTATGGCCATTTTGAAACTTTTTTTTTTTTTTTTGAGACAGAGTTTCACTTCATCACCCTTGGTAGAGTGCCAGTGGCATCACAGCTATCAATCTCAAATTCTTGGGCTCAAGTGATTCTCTTGTCTCAGTCTCCCTAGTAGCTGGGACTATAGGAACCTGCCACAATGCCCAGTTATTTTTAGAGATGGAGTCTTGCTCTTGCTCAGGCTGATCTTGAACCTCTGAGCTCAGGCCATCCACCCATCTTGGCCTCCTAGAATTCTAGGATTACAGGCATGAGCCATCCAGCCTGGCCCACATTTTTAATTTTTTTTTTTTTTTGCAGTTTCTGGCCAGGGCTGGGTTTGAACCTATCACCTCTGGCATATGGGGCCTGTGCCCTACTCCTTTGAGCCACAGGCGCTGCCCAGAATTTTTTCTTTTTTTTGAGACAGAATCTTATTATGTCACCCTCGGGAGAGTGCTGTGACATCACAGCTCACAGCAACCTCAAACTCTTGGGCTTAAGCGATTCTCTTGCCTCAGCCTCCCAAGTAGCTAGGACTACAGGTGCCCACCACAACGCCCAGCTACTTTTTGGTTGTAGTTGGCCTGGGCTGGATTCAAACTCACCAGCTCAGGTGTATATGGCTGGCACTCTAGCCACTGAGCTACAGGAGCAGAGCCCACACTTGAAATTTTTAATAATGTTTTAACAAGTACCCAAGTTGTCACTTTGCCCTGGGCTCTGCAAGTTACATAGAAGGTCCTGACTGGGGGACAGTGTTGAACCCACTTCATGGAAAGAGAGAACAGAGGGAGGTCAGCAAATGCTTCACAGTTGGGGACCAGTGGGTGGGAGGGAGAGGAGCCATGTAAACAAAAGGCTGAGCCTGTGAACAGGGGCTGCTGATTTGAGGAGGGGACTGAGCCTGTACATGAGTGTGGGAGGCTGTGGTGTGCGAGTGTGTGCTACATGCCAGTACATGCAAGCGTGTGTGTTTGGGACTGGGTGTGTGGCCTGTGTGTGTATGTAGTGTCTGCAGTGCGTGCAAGTGAGTGAGGGCTTGGGAGAGAGTGTGAGTATGTACGTTAGCATGCGTGTGGATGGCATGTGTGAGTGTGTGGTTCAATTGAGTGTGTATGACCAGGGGTGGCATTTGTGTTGTGTGTGTTTCACGTGAGTGTGGGTGGCATTTGTGTGTGTGTGTGGTTCACGTGAGTATATATGAGGTTGGGCAGCATGTGTGTGTGCCTCACATGAGTGCATATGACTGTGGATGGTGTGTGTATGTGTGGTTCACATAGTGTGTATGAGCATGAGTGACATGTGGGTGGGTGTGGTTCACGTGAGTGTATGAGTGTGGGTGGGACATAAGTGTACAGGGTGTGTGGTTCATGAGAGCATGTATGAGTGTGCATGGCATGAGGGGGGGTGTGGTTTACTTGAGTGTGTATGAGCTGGGGTGGCATGTGAGTGTGTGGTGTGAGTATGGTTGATATGACGTGTGTGTGTGCTGTGTGTACTGTGTGTGGGGGGGATGGCCAGGGCAGGGAGAGGCACAGGGCAGTTTAACAAATATTTATCGAGCACCTTTCTGTGCCAGGCACTGTGCGGGGTGCTGAGGTGAGTAAGCCCCAGAGGTGCTCACAACCCACTAGGGGAGCAAGATGTGTAAACAGACCATGGAATAAAAGCAGATTGAAGTAAGACCCTTGATAAAAATGCAGCCTCTTTACCTACTTTCCCCAAGAGGCCTGCAAAGCTAATTTTCCTGGGAATGGGTGGGAGGGGTGGGGCTGTGCAAGGACTCTGGGAATGGCTGGGGAGGCTGACCCCAGCTCCTCCTGGGGCACACCCAAACATGGGAGGGGTGACCTCCCTCTGACCAGCACAGCGACAGACACGCCCTGACCCACAGATGCAGATAAGAGGTGACCAGCAGCTCAGGGCAGGATATAAACAGCCCCACCCTGTGGCCTCTTCCCACCCCCACTCCCAGCCCAGGACACACCCTGGGGGACAAGGAGGGCTTGGAGTCCATTCAGAGGTGCCTGGGCTGGTGAAAGCTAGGGGACAGAGAGGGGGCCAAGAAAGGCCAGCCTGTCCATCTGTGCAGGTGTCTGCAGAGACTCTGTCACGGGGGCTAGAGTGCTGTGGTATCATGAGAGCTCACAGCAACCCCAAACTCCTGGGCTCAAACAGTCCTTCTTGCCTCAGCCTCCTGAGTAGGTAGGACTATAGGCGCCCAGCTAGATTTTCTATTTTGAGTAGAGACAGGGTCTTGAATTCCTGAGCTCAAGTGATATTCCCACCTTGGCCTCCCAGAGTGCTGGGATTACAGGCATGAGCCACCACATGGGCAGAGGAAGACGTCTTGGGGGAGAAACATGGCTCTCTCTGGGGCTGCCTTCTCTCTGGCTCTGCTCCTAGAGCCTCAGGGTAGCCTCACTGAGCCTCAGTCCCCACTTTCACCTGTGCCCCCACCCCCACCTGGATCCCCACTCCCACCGGGCTGGTGACCTTGGGCCAGCCACTAGCCTCAGCAGTGAAATAGGGACACCTAGTCTCCTCAGAGGGCTGTGGGGCGGACAAAATGAGATAATGGGATGAAGAAAGCGCCTCATAAACTGAAAACAGCAGGACAAAGGTCGGGCAGCAGTGCCTCCCAGCCCTTCAGCATGGAGGATGAAGGGGCTTGGCCTGCAGCCTCAGCCCTCCTCCCCCACGCAAAGCCTCACAGGGTAACTCACTGCTAGGATCTTCTTAGAGCTGAGGAAACTGGCGCCAAGCGAGGCACAGCAAATGTGTCCTGGGTTCCAAAGTTTCCTCCCTCACTCTTTGGCAGGGTGACTTCAGGCAACACTACCGTCACCTCTCTTAAGGGCTCTCAGATAATGCGGTGGAGAAATCAGCATGTCAATGTGTTTAACACATATTAATTTTCAAGATATGAGGCTATCGGTCCCCCCACCATTAAGTGACCAGGTCAACATGGAGCCGGCTCTGTCTGAGGTCCCTATTACTGCTCCCTCTTTGGCTAAACCTGTTCAGATTTCAGAAAGGGGATGTGAAAGAAGTCTTCTTCCTAACTGGCCCCAGAGGACTCTCCAGGTTCTCTTGAGAACCCACTATTCTCCCCAACCAACTTCCCCACTCTCCCACCATTCCTTGTTTCTCCAGAGCAAGCTCCATTTCTGCACGCACGCGCACACACACTCTCTTCTGCTTTTCTAAGATCTCTTCTTTACCCACATCCCTTCAGCAAATAATCTGGTTTTTCCAAGACAACTGAGCAGTATTTCACATTGATGAAATGGGATTTTTTTATTTTATTTTATTTTTTGAGACAGAGTCTCACTATGTCACCCTAGGTAGAGTGTGGTGGCATCACCACTCACAGCAACCTCAAACTCTTGGGCTGAAGCAATTCTCTTGCCTCAGCCTCACAAGTAGCTGGGACTAAAGGCACCCATCACAACGCCCAGATATCTTTTTGTTGTGGTTATCATTGTTGTTTTAGCTAGCCTAGCTGGATTCAAACCCACCAGCCTCAGGGTATGTGGCCAGTGCCCTACCCTCTGAGCTATGGGCAGCCACAAAATGGAATTTTAATGTGCTCTGTGGGATTCAAAGTCTCAGAATTAAGGAACTTTCTACCTGGCAGGTATTTTTCTTACCACTTGTCAATAAGATATCCTCTCTGAAATCTAAACACATCATCATTGACATAGTTCTGGAATCTACTGAAATTAAGTTAGAAGAGGCTCGGCACCTGTAGCTCAAGTGGCTAGGGCGCCAGCCACGTACACGGGAACTAGTGGGTTTAAATCCAGCCCCGGCCCGCCAAACAATGGCAACTGCAACAAAAAATAGCCAGGTGTTGTGGCGGGCACCTTGTAGTCCCAGTTACTTGGGAGGCTAAGGCAAGAGAATTGCTTAAGCCCAAGAGTTTGAGGTTGCTGTGAGCAGTGACATCACAGCACTCTACCCAGGGTGACAGCTTGAGACTCTGTCTCAAAAAAAAAAAAAAAAGAAGAAGAAGAATTAAGTTAGAAGAGCTCCAAATGGAGAAAAGCTGCCAGGAAAGAAAGGCTGAAGGGCAGAAACAAGGTGCACCTACTAAACCTCATTTTCTGCATCTGTAAATGGGATAAATCCCCTTCTCTTCTTGGGAGAGGATTAAGTGGTGCCAAGCCCAGTGCCTGGTGTAAAACCAGGCTATCAACAAATGTCAATCCTTCCCTCATTCCTTATTAGCTCCACTTCGTTTGTTTTTTCCCCTTTTATAAAATT
The DNA here is from genome assembly GCA_963575145.1 of Galago senegalensis. Classification (NCBI taxonomy): domain Eukaryota; kingdom Metazoa; phylum Chordata; class Mammalia; order Primates; family Galagidae; genus Galago; species Galago senegalensis. The sequence continues at coordinate 9,273 of CAUYTI010012210.1, forward strand.
GTAACTCTCACTTCATATCAGACATGAAAGCTAGGGTTTATACTACAGTTATTTAGTTTACAGCCAACTTGGCTGAAACACAAAAGCATCAGTTACACACAGCAGGATAAACAATCCTAGACTTCTTATAGAACATCAGGTCCAAACCCCAGCTTTACAGGAGGAAGCTGCCCCAAAGAGGGCAGACTTGGCCAAGGTCACTGCGGCAGTGTCTAGCAGCAGGAGAGCCTCTGGCCTCAGCTTTCTGAGTTTATGTCCTTGTGTGTCTGAAATCTTGTAAGATTTTGCAGTTGAGATTGGCCCCACCTGATTCCTGCCTGTCAGTCTAGCCCTCATGTTCTAGGAAGTCCACACCTCCTCTCCCACCTGCCTCTACCCTAACCTCAGCCCAGTAGACCCCGTTCTTCCCTCCCTATCTAATCCAGAGGCCCAAATTTCAGTACACAGGTAGTTAAGAGAAAGGTTAGAAAAAGCCCAGAAGGCACTTTATTGGAGGTGTCTGCCTCCATACACAGGAGAAAAGGAGCCAGGAGCCCCAGCCTGAGGGCTCTGGCATCACCCCACCCTTGCTGGCCCAGGCCAGGATCTAGAACAGTCAGTCTGGCCACCAGCACTTGGTGGGGGAGGAGTAGGGAGGGTAATATTTTAGAAAAAATAGATCTTTATATACATCTGACATATTTATAGCACATAAATTAGGGAGTGCTTTGACCCCTGCCCATAAAGCCCAAGCACTGAACAGGGAGGTGGAAGCCAGTCCAGAGAGCGGGCGCTGGAAGACCCCGCTTAGGCCTCTCTGTTCTCTCTGTCACAGTGCAAGCCTAGGGCCTCCCCTGGCCTCCTTAATTCAGTCCAGGCATCTGCAGAAGGAAGATGTTGTCTGCATTGGGTTTGAGGAGGCACCAGATAAATGAGCCGCACTTGTAGCGGACTAGTTGCTTCGGCTCCTGGGTTTGTAATTCCAAGAGGAGGGCAGGGAGGAGAAGACACAGGCTACGAATCCCGGAGCAGTGGCTGATGAGATACCAGAACTTCAGCTTCTCTCCACAGCACAGCAGGAAGCCTGCCCGAGCAGAGGGTCCTTCTGGCCTACTTGTCCTCCCAGGAGGGGTTGCGGGCCTACAGTGGTCCCTGAGTTTGGTCCAGGGTCTAGGTTGAGACCCTCAGTTCCGATTCTGGATAACCTCTTCCTCCTTCCAGCCACTGGAGTTTTTGCCAAACTTGTAGACGAGCCGCCGACCATCCACCCGTTCCAGGATCTCCCGTTTATAGTAGTACCTGGGTGAGGAGGAAAAGGTCAGAAGTGCTCAGGCATGAAACAAGGCCTGGACCGCCAACACTTTGCCTCCTATCCAGCCACATTATCCTCAGGTGACCTGTCCCCACTGGTTTCCACCAGACTAACTAGAGTCTGATCCCCACTGCTTTTTTTTTTTTCCCTTCTTTGAGACAGAGTCTCACTATGTTGCCCTGGGTAGAGTGTTATGGAATCATAGCTCACAGCAACCTCTAACTCTTGGGCTCAAGTGATCCTCTTGTCTCAGCTCCTGAGTAGCTGCGACTATAGGTGCCTACCACAATGTCTGGCTAGTTTTTAGAGGTAGGATCTCACTCTTGCTCAGGCTGATCTCGAACTCCTGACCTCCAGCAATCCAGCCGCCTTGGCCTCCCAGAGTGCTAGGATTATAGGCTGAGCCACATGTCTAGCCTGACCCCCACTTCTTTAACTCTTTTTTTCTTCCCACCTGTAAGGAGAAGCTGTCTGCTCTGTTGCCACGCTGGCCTGCACTGTAACTGTGTCCAGGGAACCCGGCTCTGCCCTTGCTTCTCTGGATCTTACGTGTTGGGGCTTATCATGAAACCACATGACTTTAGGGCTAGACAGGACCTTAAGATAATCTAGTTCACCCTGGTTTGTACATATGAGAACACTGAGGCTCAGAGACAAACTTAATTACTTCAACAGTGGGAGGGCCCAAACCCTGGTGTGGGTACCCTTCATCTAGGTATTTTCCTGCGGACAAGCCTAGCTAGGGATACCAAGAAATGTTGCCAACAGGTAAGTATACTGTGCCTGCTCTGCGCCAGGCTAATGCCTCCTCCCTGTTTGTATTCAGGCAGACAAGCTGTCATCCTCACTCTGTAGGACTCAGAACTTGTCCCATAAAGTCAGATTGCCAAGTTCCTGCATCCATCCCTGTCATGAAGGTCCCGACCACCAGCTCACCTCATGGCCCGGCTCAGCTTCTCATAGGTCATATTGCTATTCTTTTTCTTCTGGCCCCACAGCTGCGCCACAGCCTCGGAGCGCAGGAACTTGAAGACACCCTCATGCCGGTTCTCCCACTTCATGAGGCCCTCATTGAGCTCTGGGTGGATGAGGATGTCACGGATAAACTCCCACAAGTGGGTGCCTCTGGGTGCTGCAAGGCCAGATTCCATCAGTTAGCGCCTGGGCGTCCCCTCTCACCCAAGGCCAACGAGCCCTGCCTGTCCCAGCACACTGCTGACGTGGGGCTGTGGAGCAGGCCCCTTCAGAGACCCTCATCGGGCCCCCTGTATATATTCTAGGGGCTGCTTCCATCCTCACCTCCTCACTAGACCAGAGGCTAGGTCTGGGAAGACCCTGCTACCCGGCACAGACATCCCATTCAATCCAGAGTTGAGCTGGGATCCAACAGTGGCTGAGACACATTACTGCCTAGCGGGGCTCAACTTTCAACAGGGCCCACAGTGAAAGCAAACACACAAGGGGTGGTCAGGGCTCACAAGTGCAAGGACCACAGAGCTGGCCCTAGTCTAGGGGATGAGGAGACAGCTTCCTGGAAGAATAACCCCCTGAGGATAAACAGGCTGTGTGTGTGTGTGTGTGTGTGTGTGTGTGTATACATGTATGTGCATGTGTGAGAAAAAAGAGAGAGAGAAAGAAAGTGGAGAAGCAAGAAAGACCTCTGGGGCCATCTCCTAGTGGTTCACAGTGGCTGGGCACACAGTGCCTGTGGCCAAGGGGACAGACAGAATGACTTGCGGCAGGAGGGCCCTCCAACTCCTCAGCAGGGTGGAAGTCCAGTGGCCAAGGCATTATCCTTTTTGCCTTGAGTCTCAGCCCCCTGTGGGTCTTGGGGCCCACCTAAACATCTACCAGCTGCTCCTCACACCACCAAGAGTGTCCCAGCAGGCAGGGCAGGCCAAGTACGGACAGAACTGGAGTGAGTGGGTAGGAAAGCTAAACTCCAGTGCCATGGGCCTCCCTCCAAGAGCTTCAGTCTCCCCTCCTTTGCAGGACCACACAACCAGGCTCCATAACTACATGGCAACCAATGCCATAAAGCCCCTTACTGCGAACAGGCTTCATGAAGGGAGGCTGGCCATGAGAGGCCCGAGAAAGCAGAAGGCAGCCCCACCACAGGCAGCAGTGCTGCCAGAGGCCCCTCCCTGCGCAGGCAGCCCGGGCTCACCGTGCTTGCTCTTCTTGCCCTCCAGACACTCCCAGTACTCTTTGCTCAGCTTTCGGGGCCGGCCTCGTTTCCGCTTGCCATGCTTAGGGTCCCCCTTCTTATAGTCAGAGAAGCCATCTGTGGGGAAAGAGAGGGGGTGGGAGGTCAAGAAAGGGACAGCACAGTTGGAGGGACAGCCCTTCTGCAGGAAAAGCCTGCAGGAGAGCAGTGGGGGAAGGGGCCAGACGCCAGGCACTGCTGAATAGGACACCCTCCTAGGGGCCTGGGCTCCCTGGACTCACCTCTGGGGAAGAGCTTGCTATCAGTGAGATCCAGGTCTACATCACTTCCACCGGAGTCTGAGGAGTGAGAGCTCTGAGAAGTGCCTGTCCCTGTGGGTGAGGTCAGAGTAAGGCTCCTGGTCATACCCAGCCTCTGCTAGACAGGGATACAAGCCTCCTGGGACATGCTGCCCAGCCAGCTGCTGCTCCTACCAGAAGGCAGGGGTGTGAGTTCTAAGAACCAGGGGCACTTGGGGTAAGGGAGGCTATGGCCCAGACAGGGCCCTCACCTGTGGTGGACACGTCTGAGCTGCCAGGGGAAGGGGCTCCTGCGCCATAGCTGCTGGGGTGGTACGGGCTGACCTGGCGACAATCATCCAGCAGCTCCTGGGTGAAGGGGCTGCCCTGGTCTGGGGATAGGAGGTGAGAGATCAGGGGACCAGGCAAGTATAGGCCAATCTGATGGCCTGCTCGGCTAGCAGTTTTCTAGTTAAGGAAGAAGATGGGGGGATGGGAAGGGAGGTCATCTCTAGCACTCTGGGGAGGGACAGGGATGAATCAGGACAGGCTGGAGAAGGAGAGAGAAAAATGGAATCTCACCGAAGGGGACTAGGTTTTCGAGGGCATCATGGAAGGACACGCCATCTTTCTCCAGCAGCTCAATGATCCAGCTGAGTTCGTCAGAGGAGCTGGAAGCTGGCAAGGCAAGAAAGAGAGGTCACAATCTCCCCATTGCCACCCCCATGCCCAGCCTGAGCTACAGGACTAGGCTCAGGAAACAGAGCCAATCCTCCCCTCCAGCCCCAGGCCCCCAGTGGCAGCAGTGGCCTGGACTCACTGAGGTCCCGCAGCTGGGCATGGAGCTGGTCCCCCAAAGGCCCGAAGACCAGACGCAGCTCCTCAAGAGCACAGTTGCACAGGGTGGCGCCATCCATATCACATCGTGAGAAGTCAATAGAGCTGGCGTCGTACTTGTTCTTCTCCACTTGGTAGCTGATCCAGTCCAGAACCTGCGCCTTGGACCAGAACTGGGGCTCCTCCCGGGACCAGCTGGCCTGCTCTGTGGGGAGGACAGCACCACATGGGCTCAGTCAGTGGCCCGTAGCCCTCTCACTGCCCCACTTCTGGCACCTGGAGTTTCCTACCCCAGCCCTCTGAGTTCCCCACCCCCCCCGCCGGAGTGACAGGAGATGGCACTCACAGCACCCTCATTGTTAGTACCTGCCTGGTACCTCCCTTGGCCTGACACAGCATCTACAACCCCCAACACCTGGGCACTTACACCTCCTCAGCGTTTGCCCTGGAATTCACTTGGAGACACTCCTCCCCGCCTGTTACCCCATTTGTCTAACAGGCTCTTGGATGGATCTATCTCCCCCTCCCAAAGGCACCTCATCCCACCCCTCAGGACCCACCTGTACCCTCCAGTGACATCTGGGGGTTGCTGATGGTCAGCACCGTATCATCGGCCCCGAAGGCGGGAGCAGGGGGAGCAGAGGCCAGGGTGGGGTCCTCTGCGCTGTACATAGCACTGAAGTAGTTGCTAAAAACGTTGCTGATCTCACAGGTTGCAGCCATGAGGCCACCTGGGGAGAGGGAAGGGGGCCAGTGAAGGGCCAGAGTCCTTCCCTGACACTCCTGGCTACTCTGCTCTGCCCAAGCCTGGGCAGGAATAGTCTCAACTGGCAAGAAAGTTAACAACTTTGTGGACATCCTGTCTTCCAGAAGGGTTTCTAGATCTCAAAACAAAGTGGGGCCCACAAGACCTTCCTGCTGGGGCTCCCTCCTCAGATTGCACAGACCCTTGAGCCAGACTGGCAGTCATGACCACACTGTCCCTCCCAGAGACAGTCTCTCTGCTCTCCTACCTTCAAGACACCCACAGCCCTACCCTCCTGCTCAGAGATTCTAGACTGGAGAGGGCAGGTTCAGAACTGCAAATCCACTAGACCTCTCTTCCCCAGTTTCCCAAGGCCTGGGCCTGGGCCTGACAGGTAGGGGTCCTACCAGAATGGGAGTGCGAGTGTGGCAGGCAGGCAGGCTTAAGAAGCCACAGGTAGGAGAGAAATCCAAACGATGAGCAGCCACCAGGTAGCGCGCGCAGAGGTGTCTGGCCACTGTGTGCGCCCACTCCGCCCTAAATAGGGCCATGCAGGAGCTCCTCCTCCAGCCTGGGCTTTTATAGCCTGTCCCTGGTGGTAACCTGAGCTGGTGGCTCATTGGACAGAGGGGATTTCCTGGCCTTTAGACAGGGCTCCTGGCCCCAGGTGATTTGCATATTCTGTGCCACTTGGCCCGGATCCTAGCAGGAGGTGCTGGGAAATCAGGCCCGGCTGGTTTAATGATTATCAGAGTCTGTCATCCCGCGCCCTCTGGGGTTGGGCACAGGGCACTGGCCGGGGCAGGTGGCGGGAATGGCACTGGGGTGGGCATCTGTGCTTTGGGCTGCCCTCTGGCCCAGGAAATTCCTCCTGGGGGGCCAGGCTAGGGATACGCTAGGTAGGGGAAGAGCAAGTGGGGGAATATGAGCTCCTGGCTTAACTAGGTCAGAAGGGCTACTAGACCCCAAATGTCCAGAGGTCCGGGGACAAAGGAGACTAATAGAGAAGATATGGAGGTTTAGGGAGTTTTCCCAGGGCACTGCTGGGTGACTCCCCAGGCTTGATGCTGAGCAATATTTATGAGCTACTAGATAGGGGCTGGGCTTACCAGCCTAGTCCCTGGCCCCAGGGTCCCTGCCTTAGGGCCTATTCTCTGGCACCCACTTTGTTGGCAAAGTCTCAGCACCCATTGCCTGCCCAGACTCCATCTAAGCATCAGGGTTGCTATAGCCACTTCTGGAAAGACTGGGCTGTATTGAAAGTTCTTCCCTCAGCACCTGAAGGAGCCCTCCTGCCTAAGGGCTGCTGGAGGTGCCAGAGCCTACGTGGTTAGGTTTATCCCCCGTCCCCCCGCCCCTCCTCCACCTAATCTGGGGTTGGCCAGTCTGTTTTCTAGTTTCTGTCTTCTGCCCTCTAGTGGTCAGAAGCCTGACTACCTGGGCCATGTCACTCAAAGAAGAGGTATAGTATGTTTACTATTTATTAAGCACTTTGAAATACATTCTCTCATTTAATCCTCACACATACACAAAATCCTATAGAGAATGCACAGTTTTCCCCATTTTATAGATCAAAAAATTGCAGCTTGGAGGGTTAAATGGCTTGCCCAGACCACACAGAGTTAAACGATGAGGCTGAGGTTTAAATCTAGGTATGTTGTACACTGAAACTTCCCACTCCTTCCTTGGACAGCACCAGATGTCTTCTGGCTTCAGAGTCCTCCCACTCAGCCCCAAGACCAGAGCCTGCCACTCCATTGCGGTCAGTGGGTCCCCAAGCCTGTGGTTCTCTCAATGGACTCAGCCCCAAACACAATAGCCTGGTCCCGTAGACCCTGTCTGCAACTCTGTGATCTTGGGCAAGACCCTTGCATTCTCAGTTCAGTGTCCCCATCTGTAAAAATAAGGTTGTTTGGATTTAATACTCCCTAAGATATCTTCTAGATCTAGGTTTTTAGGCATTTGAAATAAAGGATCTCTCTCTTCCCCACCTCCTTCAGCCAGGGTGGGTGAAATGGTTACTCAAAAAAAAAAAAAGGTGACTCCACCCCCAGAGATACTCTTTTTCTTTAACTCTATCGCCTGAGGACTAAAAAAGTCCTTCCCAAAGAATCTGCATCTTATTTTCTTTGTCTCAGGAACTACTGTGTGCCTAAGAGAGAGGGTGAAGGTCCTGGATACCTCCACCAGGCCAGGGGGCAGGAGAGCCTGGGGCTTGGGTAGGATTTTCCCCAGCCCTTCAGGGGGCCTCCCCCATGGAGCCCGAGGCGGCACACCCTCTGCACAGTCACTCACCCCGGAATGTGGGAGAACCGGCTTCTAGCCCAGGGCTGCTCACGTGCTCCCTGCCCTGAAGAGCCCCTGGCTGTGTTCCGGACAGTGGGAGAGGAGGATGTGTGGAGACTCAGAAGGATATCAGCTCCCTGGGCTTCATGAAGCTTCTTCCCAGGAGAAATGGAGCTAAGATAAGGAATTCCTAGAGCCTAGCATTTTAAGATAAGTGGGAAAGCTTGGATTTGAAGTCAGAACCTTGGAGGGATGGGGAAGGGATGGGGCAGAGGTGCCAGGATGGTGGTCAGTGCAATGAGTGGGGTGGGAAGTGGTGTTCCCAGTACCTCATGATGGTGAAACACCCCACTGACCTCCCTGCAGAACTTGCAGGGATGGCAGGATGTCATATAAAAGGACAGGCACATCCTGTAGGACTGGTGGGTGCCCCGGTGGCAAGTGAGGCAAACTACACAGCTCAGGATTGCCTTTCGGAGAAACAGTTGCCAGTCTTTCGCTCCTATCGACCCTCCTTTATAACTCCGTTTGTTGATGCTCTAGGTTTTTGCACAGAACAAAAAAGATGGTTACTGTCTCAAAGCTGATAAACTAGACACCAAGTTGAGGAGATGGGTGACAACTGGATAGCCCTGAAATCGTCCTTGCCTGTAATGGCCTGCCAAGAACAGTCCTGAGAGAGCTAGGGAAGCAATCTGCTCTTACAACTCTGGACCTCCAGTCCCTCTCCTGTGACCCGCTGTGCCCTTCCTGTGGTGTCACTGCATGTGGCATGGCCAGAGGCACTTTCCAGCCTGTGCTCCTGTACTACTCATCCCTTGTTCTTGCTGAGAGTGAGAATAAATCTTAAACTCAAGTTCTTTTTCCCAGTTCTTGTGCAGGGGAGGAAAGAGGCCTATATTGACAACATAAAGCCAAAGACAGGGCAGAGCCACAAACAGGAGACTGGTTCAGAGGTGCCCTGTATTTAAAGGAAGGCAACTTAAAGTATTTAAGTATTTCACCCGGGCTCACACCTATAATCCTAGCACTCAGGGAGGCCCAAGTGGGTGGATTGCTTGAGCTCAGGAGTTTGTGACCAGCTTGAGCAAGAGTGAGACCCTGTGTCTATTAAGAATAGAAAAAAAACTAGCCCAGCATTGTGGTGGGCGCCTGTAGTCCCACTTACTCCAGAGGCGAGGCAAAAGATTGCTCAAACCCAGAAGTTTGAGGTTGCATGAGCTATGACACCGTGGTACTCTGAGTGAGAGTGAGACTGTCTCAAAAAAAAATAATAATTATTATTATTTCCCCTTATTCCACTCCCAAACCAAAGTTGCTAATTGCTTAGATCCCCACCTGAGGTCAGGAATTTAGTGCCAAGTTCTGAAGATACTGATTACCACATCATTAAAATAGTTCCCAGGGCTCAGCACCCATAGCTGAGTGGTTAAGGGGACCAGCCACATGCACCAGGGCTGGTAGGTTTAAACCTGGCCAGGACCTGCTAAACAATAACAAAAAAATAGCCGGGCATAGTGTCGGGCACCTGTAGTTCCAGCTACTTGGGAGGATGAAGCAAGAGAATGGCTTAAGCCCAAGAGTTTGAGGTTGCTGTGAGCTGTGACACCACAGCACTCTACCAAGGGTGACATAGTGAGACTCTGTCTCAAAAAAAAAAAAAATGTTATCCAGGAGCAAAGGCAGGTAAGGCCTGGTGAAGCCCCAGGGATGGGGAGAAGGGTAGAGAAATGACACCGAAATACACATCATTTATTTATGCATTTATTTTAGGGCTGGAAAAGATGAATGGGAATGATGGTGCGGATACAAAATTTAGCTGCCTTCATAGAGAACTGGAATGCTATTCCTTTGTTCATTTTTCCTGCAACTGCCATGCCATATGTTTTCTCATATGCATGTGTGGGACACACACCTCCTGCAGCCTGGCCGTTCCCTAAGGACAGGGAAACACTGTCATCCTTTGAGTGTCCCCCAGTGACCTTCTCTGAACACTCACACACAGGCAAACCCAGGTAGATGAAATTTAATAGATAACTCCAACTTATCTATTTTTTGCTTACAAATGTTTATTAAAATAAGGATTAAACCTGAGAACAGAACAATCAGAATGCCAGCCCTTTGCATAGTACAAGAAAGAAAGGAAGGAAGGGACAAAGGGAGGGAGGGAGAAAGGTAGGGAAGCCCTTTTCTCCTTAAGTTGGGAGGAGGGAAAAGGTAGCTGTCCCTCCAGTGTCAGCAGCCAGGACGGAAGAGAGCTGTGGGCAAGTTCTCTCTTGTCTCAGGACTCTGTGGGCCAGAGAAGTTCCCATCAGAGCAGAGGCCCAAGAGTCAGAGATGCCAAGCCCACAGAACAGATTATCCTGAGGAGATACAAACTTTAGGAAGTTGGCTGAAAAACTAGAATTTGGGAACGATTATTCTGAAAGCCTGAAAAGTCTGAAGAGGCAAAGGCCACACACACGAGCCCCTAACTGCCCTTGGGCTCCACGATCTGCCGCACATAGTTGACAACATTGCTGTGGAGCTGGGAAGCAGTGGAGGCAAAGGTCTCTTTGGCGAGGGTCTGGGCCACCTCGCTGCCACTCATCATGGCATGGTACAGCGGAAGAGTGTACTTCTGTTTCCCCTGCAAGAAACACACACACTCACACACATGTGCCCAGGCAGCCCACGCAGGGGGTCTGACCAGCCCTCCTGCCCCCAAGCAGCAGTCCAACGGCAGTCATAGTCAAGGGCTAAAAGGGCTGACACCACAGGACATCAAGCTTTTTTTTTTTTTTTTGGAGATAGAGTCTCACTTTGTCACCCTTGGTAGAGAGTGCCATGGTGTCACAGTTCACAGCAACCTCAAATCCTTGGGCTGAAGTGATTCTCTTGCCTCAGCCTTCCAAGTAGCTGGGACTACAGGTACCCACCACAACACCCAGCTATTTTTTTTGGTTTTAGTTGTCATTGTTGTTTGGCAGGCCCAGGCTGGGTTTGAACCCGCCAGCTCCAGTGTATGTGGCCGGCGCCCTAGCTGCTGCGCTACAGGAGCCAAGCCAGGATGTCAAGCTTTTGGCTAGCCACCCTGCTCATAGCAGATCTCAAGGGCACATCAGCCCAGGGACATATAAGGTCCAACTGTAGTTCAGTAAAAGAAAATCCAAAGTCAAATTCACACAGGTGGAAGCCAGCTACATCATGAGTTCCTACAATCCAGAGGCTTGAAAAAGCCACCAGCAGGCTCAGAATTCCTCCAAACAGGCACGAGGCTCCTGCCGCACACAGATGAGGGACTCAGAGCATGGCTTTGTGTCCAGCCAGCCCCCTCCCTGCTCTGGAATCTGATGACCCTGAGAGTTCACCCTGAGAGCCCCTGGGCCCTTCCCCAAGGGGCAACTCTCACAGGGTCATGTAGGATCAGGCTGGTGTCTCAACTGTCTCGAGTCACAAGGCTTCTTTCCCCGGAGCAGGGCCCTATCATCTAATCCTCTGCTCATCCTGCATGTCCTTTGGCCCCTTTCCCTCTGTGTTTTCCCCATGACCAGCCCCTGCATTACGCGTTACCCTCTTTCCCAGTTTTGAGTTAGCTCTGACCAGCTTTTTCCCCTCAGGTCTCACCAGCTGATCTGCAGAAAGCTCCCCGAGCCTGTGGGCTTCCCCTTTCCCCAGGGCAATGCCTCCACCAGCCTCACTAATAACCAGACTGATGAGCAGAGTCCTCTGGGAGGTCACCTGAGCCCTTTCTCTGTAGCTCAGAGGCAGCTCTGCCCACATCACTACTTCAAGTGTAGTGGAGTGGTCCCAGAGGGCTTATGAGGGGACGGGGGGGGGGGGGAGGGGAGGTCACCCACCTGGCTTTGCAGGAACCCCTTCACTTTCCAGAAGTCCTCTTGGTAGTTGTTCTTCAGAACGATTTGGCCCCATCGTAGCCGCAGCTCTGCATTCTGGGCATTTGAGATTTTGGGGTATGTCTCGCCCAGTTTTTTTACATTTCCTGGAAAAGAGAAAGAAATGGTTTGTGAATTGCCAGCCCCATTCTCAGGGATATGTGTGTCTGCCCTCAGATCTTCCAAAAGCAGTGGGAATAAACTTCTTTTTTGAGACAGAATCTCATTTTGTCACCCTTGGTAGAATACTGTGGCATCTTAGCTCACAGCAACCTCAAACTCCTGGGCTTAAGCGATTCTCTTGCCTCAGCCTCTCCAGTAGCTGAGACTACAGGCACCTGCCATAATGCCTGGCTATTTCCTTTTTAGAGACACGGTCCCGCTCTTGCTCAGGATGGTCTTGAACCCATGAGCTCAGGCAAACCACCGGCCTTGGCCTCCCACATTGCTAGGATTACAGGTGTGAGCCACCACACCAGGCAGAATAAACTCTTGGAGGAGTTTTCTAACCACCTACTTTACCATTCACTCTGTTCATTTTATGCTCTGAAATGGTAATGTTCTCTTCCCACATTTACTTAATCTCGAAAACTCTTCTACCAATCGTCCCTCATTATTATTATAAACTTTCTGCTTTTTTCTTATAATCATCCTATTTTCTGTTCTGGATTAAAGCACATATATCCCCCTAAAATATCCCACTCTACTTTTTCTCCTACCAACCTGCTACAAGTCATCTCAGTTTTAACTTTTCTCCAACTTTTTTCCATCTCTTCGTGAATGTTATTTCCAATTGTGCAGTAACAAAGCATTAGTAGCCAAAAGCTTTGGGTGACCAGCCCAACCAATTATTGGCTATGTGACCTGTCTGTGCCTCAAGTTCATTCTCTGTTACCTGGGTGTAACAATCATAGTATCTACTTCACAGAATAGTAATGATTAATGATTTAATAGATGCAAAGCACTTACAATAGTCACCTGTAGGCTTAGCGCCTGTAGCACTGTAGTTATGGTGCCAGCCACCACACTGAGGCTGGTAGGTTAGAACTCAGCCCTGGCCAGCTAAGCAACAATGATAATTGCAACAGAAAAATAGCCAGGCATTGTGGCAGGCACCTGTAGACCCAGCTATTTGGGAGGCTGAAGCAAGAGAATTGCTTAAGCCTAAGAGTTTGAAGTTGCTATGAGCTGTGATGCCACAGTATTCTACCTAGGGCGACATAGTGAGACTCTGTCTCAAAAAAAAAAAAAAAAAAAAAAGAGTCACTTATAGAACCCCAGGACCTGATGAATGCCAGGCCTTATTATTTTGTTCTGCATGGTAGGTGCAGCTGTAACAGGTGGTAACCATTACCACCCATTTGATAGCATATTCCATGCAAAATGCCAGACTCCCCATTCCATCTGGCAAGCATTGAGGGGCAAGCATCACAACTTTTTCTGAGCCTCCCTCTGGCCCCTGGTATAAAGTCTGCACATAAGGAGCTTTCATTCAGCCCACTGAAGAAATAACCCACTTTTTCTTACCAGGAGGGAGAGGTGATTTCTGGAGTATCTTATCCAGAAAGTAGACCAGTTGGTAGGTCTTCCAGGGAGAAATGGCCACAGCTTCAATGCTTTTCATGTCCAGCTCCTCAGCTGCCCACAGCTGAGCCAGCTCTTCAGCTGGCTTCATGAGTGAGTCCCCAGGGGAAAGATCAGGAAGGTAAGGAGGCCAACCAGGGGTATTCAGCCATCTGTCAAACTCAAAACCTGTTTGGTAGAAGGAGAGAAGATACTACCAGAATCCTCCGGGTAGGTTATAGTCAACTTGCTCAAGTGACTCCCAGAGATCCTGAGCTCCTGTTTTTCTCCCTCCCAAACTCTCTCTCCAGCATTTAACATCACTTTACTGCACAACTACTTGCTCCAACAGGGGCCCAATTATAATGCTATCTAGAGACTCTCATAGTAAGACTGGACCACACCTATTTCTACTATGAAACTATTCTGTGCTCCAAATTAACATTGTGTTGTCAAAGCCAAGGTGATAGATGCTGTATTCAGGTACACATTCTCCTCCTGATTACCAGGACAGCACTATGCTTAAGCACTGGGACTCCAGGCTGCCTGGGTTTGCTTCCCAGCTCTGCCATTAACTAGCTGGGAGGCCAGAAGCATGTTAGTTCCTTCACCTTTCTGAACCTCTGTTTTGTCTGTTAAAATGGTGGGGGCATGGGGCAAAAGGCTCTTCTTTAGTTGACAGCTGTGAGGATTAAATGAGCAAATATACATTAAAAGCCTTCACATATTGCCTGGTTGCATAGTAGGTACATAGTAATTTTTTCCCCCAGAAACAAAGTCTCACTCTGTCGCACTGGCTAGATAGTGTGCTATAGCATCATAGCTCGCAGCAACCCTGGGCTCAAGGGATCCTCTTGTCTCTGAAACTACAGGAGCCCACTATCATGTCTATTAATTTTTCTATTTTTAATAGAGACAGAGTCCCTTGTTCAGGCTGGTCTCGAACTCCTGAATTCAAATAATCCACCCTCCTTGGCCTCCTAGAGTGCTAGGATTACAAGTATGAGCCACTGCATGCAGCCAGTACTCAGTAATTACTAACTGTTGTTAGCTACAAGAATCTTATGACCTTGAAATGCAGGTCTCCAAACAAAAAGTAGGCACTTCTAAGGCCTGACCAATTCCCCCAGTCAGAAGTGTCAGAGTGAGACAGGGTTCACAGCATCAAGGGAGGGGATGTCTCACAGACTGTCTCATCCATGACAGGACATTTTCTACTCTCTCATAGGACACAGTTCCTCTCAAGCTGACATTAGAGTAGCCCCCTTCAGAAGGCCATAGAAGCCACTGCATGGTCTTAAGGCAGAAACTATGGCCACAGTGAACTCTCAGGGCAAAGTAAAGGGTCTGATTATTGTGTCCAGGTATGAGGAAAATCGGAGAGAGTAAGGCAACAAAATAGGAGAAAATGAGGCAGAGAAGAGGCAAAAGAAGTCACTTTTGTGGAATAGAGCCTAAGATCCTGAATTTGCTCCCCAGTGCACCACTTACTAGAGGACTTTGACCTCGTGTTCTACCAACCCTCTTAGTCTTCCCTAAGGTAAATTAGATATAATTCTCTGCTGTGCCCTAGGAGACATGGGACAGTTCCTCTGCTTACCTGGGATGGAATCCACTTTATTTTTCTTTAGCTCAGGGAAATACTCCAAATAGAACTCCAGAAAGTCTTCAGCCATGATACTTTGGAATTTGAATTCATCAACATAGGCCTGTGGGAAGGGCAGTGCTCTGCAGTGACCCTTTGGCCCCATGGGGAGGGGACTCCCCCATGTCGTGGCCCCCTCCAACCCCTCACCTCTTCTGCCCCCGGCTCCACCCTTGTACTCGGGCCCAGCTGCTCCATCTGCTCCTCTTCCTTCTCCCCTCCTGAGAGAAGTGACTATACCTTGAGAAAATTGTCAAACTGGTCTTGATCACCCACTAAGTGGGCCAGGTATGAGACAAAGCAGAAACCTTTCTCATAGGGGGTCTCATTGTATGTGTCATCTGGGTCAACACCTGGCAGAGGAGAAAGCAGACAAAATTGGAGTCGTTGTAAACTGTCACCCTTATTGCTCTTCTCTAAATCCAGCTTCAAAGATTCACCATGGACGAGATCACAACTCAGCTTCCCTGGGGATGACAAGGCCAAGAAGGTTTACAGATCCATCTTGGCCTTTTCCCAGGCACTTCAAAGGAGGTCTCAGTGGGCCATTAACCATGGCTCTAGAAAGAGGACAAAGATTGACCAGCCTTCTAGGAATTGATGTGTCCTTACTCTTTGGATATGCCTTGCTTGGGTGGGTTCCATCAACTCTTAGGACGGAGCACTGGGCTCAGTGTCTTTTCCAGCCCTATTGGTTACCACCTAAATACTTGACCTCGTCTCCCAGAGCAACGTGTTGTTTTTACATTTGTTCTAGGCTAAAACTAATGACTAGAATATAAGAAGTTCACTTTCAGTCAGTGGCATCCAGGAACATGAACTTCAATCACACAAAAAGATTTTACATTAGTCACACATTGAATAAAGAAGAATGTTGGCTCGGCGCCTATAGCTCAACCAGCTAAGGCGCCAGCCACATACACCTAAGGTGGCGGGTTCGAATCCCCAGCCCGGACCCGCCAAACAACAATGACAGCTGCAACCAAAAAATAGCCGGGCGTTGTGGCGGGCGCCTGTGGTCCCAGCTACTTGGGAGGCGGAGGCAGGAGACTCGCT
>CAUYTI010012211.1:0-75813 GCA_963575145.1 Galago senegalensis
TTAAATCTTGAAAGCTGCGATGTAATCCACACAGTAGAAGTAAACCTATAAAATAGTGATCTATATATATGTACATAGATAGATATTTGCAACTGTGAATCATGCTGCAATAAATAGACTGGACACTTTTTTTTAAACCACCACCTCAACCCAAACGGGCCACAAAACAGCACCATAAACCCACCCGGGCCACCCAACATTTTTTTAAATTTTTTTTTTTTTTTTTTTTTTTTTTTTTTTTGCAGTTTTTGGCTAGGGCTGGGTTTGAACCCACCACCTCCAGCATATGGGGCTAGCACCCTACTCCTTTGAGCCACAGGTGCCACCCTTCTTTTTTTTTCTTTTCCTTTCCTTTCCCTCAACCCCTCCCTCCTTTTCTCTCTGTCTACTCTCCCCTTCCCCCATGCCCTAAGTCATTAATTGTCATTAATTGTCTTCATATCAAAGTTGAATACATAGGCTTCATGCTTCCCCATTCCTGTGATGCTTCACTAAGAATAATGTGTTCCACCTCAATCCAGATGAATACAAATGCTGCAAAATCTCCATTTTTAATGGCTGAATAGTATTCCATGGTATACGTATACCACAGCTTGCCAATCCATTCCTGGATTGAGGGGCATTTAGGCTGTTTCCACATTTTAGCCATTGTAAATTGAGCTGCGATAAACAGTCTGGTACAAGTGTCTTTATAATAAAAGGTTTTATTTTCCTTCTGAATAGATGCCCAGTAATGGGATTGCAGGATCAAACAGGAGGTCTTGGGTGAGTTATTTAAAGTTTCTCCATACATCCTTCCAAAAAAGGTTGTATTAGTTTGCAGTCCTACCAGCAGTGTAAAAGTGTTCCTTTCTCTCCAAATCCATGCCAGCATCTGCAGTTTTGAGATTTTGTGATATGGGCCATTCTCGCTGGGGTTAGATGATATCTCATTGCGATTTTAATTTGCATTTCTCTAATAATTAGGGATGATGAGCACTTTTTCATGTTTGCTAGCCATTCGTCTCTTCTTTAGAAGAGATTCTGTTCATCTCTCTTCCCCAATGATGTACGGGATTGTTGGGTTTTTTCTTGCGGATTAATTTAAGTTCTGTATAGGTCCTAGTTATTAAGCTTTTGTCTGATTCAAAATATGCAAATATCCTTTCCCATTGAGTAGGTTGTCTATTTGTTTGATTGCTGTCTCCTTAGCTTTACAGAAGCTTTTCAGTTTAATTAGATCCCATTTGTTTATTGCTGTTGTTTCTATTGCCTTGGCAGTCTTCATAAATTCTTTCCCCAGGCCGATATCTTCCAGTGTTTTTCCTATTCTTTGAGGATTTTTATTGTTTCATACCTTAAACTTAAGTCCTTTATCCATCTTGAATCAATTTTTTGTGAGTGGAGAAAGGTGTGGGTCCAGTTTCAGTCTTTTACATGTGGATATTCAGTTCTCCCAGCACCATTTATTGAATAGGGAGTCTTTCCCCCAGTGGATGTTCTTGTTTGGTTTATCAAAGATTAGGTGGTTATAAGTTGTTGGTTTCATTTCCTGGTTTTCTATTTGATTCCAAATGTCTATGTCTCTATTTTTGTGTAACATGTTGTCTTGACCACTATGGCCCTGTAGTACAGCCTAAAATCTGGTATGGTGATACCACCAGCTTTGTTTTTATTACTAAGAACTGCCTTAGCTATACAGGGTTTTTTCTGGTTCCATACAAAACACAGAATCATTTTTTCCAAGTCTTGAAAATAGAATGTTGGGGGGGGTGGGGGTTGTTTGTTTGTTTTAGATGAATCCCAGCCTTCAAAGTTTGGGTAAGTAGAAGTATCAGAAGACTAATAGCCAACAATGTAAATGAAGAGTAAGAACAATGAGAGGTCATAGACACCTAGAATTTCAAGAAGAGAGGAGTTGTCTACAATGTTAAATGCTGCTGAAAAGTCAAGCGCATGGAGCATCACATGAGCATTAAATTTGGCATGAAGGGGATTATTTGGTAATTTAATAAACAATTTCAGTGGAAGTATATGGACACTCCATCTGGAGTGGAATGCAAAGACAAGTGAATTCAAGGTGAAGATGTGGTAACGTGTATACATAACTCTTGAGAATTTTTTCAGTAAAAGACATCAGAGAAATTGAAAGATAGCTAGGGCTGATAAAGTGGTTTTCTTGTTGTATATGTGATTGTGTAGTCTATATACATTAAAGTTAAATATGTATGATACTAAATGAAGCATGTTTATAAATTAATAGGAATCATACCAAAGAGATGAAAATAATGAAGATTTGATGATTGAGGATGTTGGTATTTTAATAGAGATGGTGTTGAATTGGTAGATTGCTATGGGAAGTATAGACATTTTAACAGTGTTGATTCCTCCCAGCCATGAGTATGGTATGTTCTTCCATTTGTTAAAGTCCTGTGCTATTTCCTTTCTTAAGGTTTCATAATTTTCTTTATAGAGGTCCTTCACCTCTTTTGTTAGGTATATTCCTAAGTATTTCATTTTCTTTGGGGCTATGCTGAAGGAAGTTGTGTCCCTAATTAGCCTCTCATCTTGGCTGTTGTTGGCATATACAAAGGCAACTGACTTATGGACATTGATTTTATATCCTGAGACATTACTGTATTTTTTAATGACTTCCAAGAGTCTGTTGTTGAGTCTTTGGGGTTCTCTAAATATAAGATCATATCATCATCAAAGAGGGAAAGTTTGACCTTCTCTGCTCCCATCCAGATGCCCTTTATTTTCTTGTCTTGCCTAATTCTATTGGCTAGAACTCCCAGCACTATGTTGAATAATAATGGCAACAGAGGACAACCTTGTCTGGTTCCAGTTCTAAATGGAAAAGCTTTCAGTTTAACTCCATTCAATAAAATATTAGCTGTGGGTTTATCATAGATAGCTTCAATCAGTTTAAGAAATGTGCCACCTTTGCCTAAACTCTTCAGTGTTCTAATTAGAAAAGGATGCTGGATTTTATCAAATGCTTTTTCTGCATCTATTGAGAGGATCCCATGGGCTTTGTTTTTGCTTATGTTGATATGGTGAATAACGTTTATGGATTTATGTATATTAAACCAGCGTTGCATCCCTGGGATGAAACCTACTTGATCATGATGTATGATTTTTTTGATAATAAGTTATAATCTATTGGATAGGATTTTCTTGAGAATTTTTGCATCTATATTCATTAGTGAAATTGATCTAAGGTTCTCCTTTTTAGTTGGGTCTTTTCCTGGTTTTGGTATCAGGGTGATGTTTGCTTCATAGAACACATTGGGGAAGATTCCTTCCCCCCCAATTTTTTGGAATAATTTCTGTAATATAGGAATAAGTTCACCTTTGAAGGTTTGATAGAATTCTGGTGTGAAGCCATCCGGACCAGGGCATTTTTTTGTTGGGAGATTTTTTATTGTTTCTTTGATCTCAGTGCTTGAAACTGGTCTGTTCAAGAGATCTATTTCATCTAGGCTAAGGCTAGGGAGAGGGTGTGATTCCAAATATTGATCTATTTCCTTCACATTGTCAAATTTCTCAGCATAGAGTTTCTGGTAATATTCAGAGATAATCTCTTGTATCTCTGTGGCATCAGTTGTTATTTCCCCTTTATCATTTCTGAATAAGGTTACTAGAGATTTTACTTTTTTATTTCTAGTTAGTCTGGCCAAAGGTTTATCTATTTTATTCATTTTTTTAAAAAACCAACTCCTTGTTTCATTAATTTTCTGAATGAGTCTTTTGTTTTCCATTTCATTAATCTCTGATTTAATTTTGGATATTTCTTTTCTTCTGCTGGGTTTAGACTTAGATTGTTCTTCTTTTTCCAGTTCCCTAAGATGGCTTATGAGTTTGTTGATGCACTCTCTGTTTTTCAAATGTAGGCTTCTAAAGTGATAAATTTTTTTCTAAAGTCTGCTTTTGCTATATCCCACAAGTTTTGGTAAATTGTATCTTCATTGTTGTTATACTCAAGGAAATTAATGATTTACTTTTTTATTTCTTCCTGCACCCAACTGTCATTCAACATAAGGTTGTTTAACTTCCATGCCTCTAAAGGAGATGTTACACTGTAAAATAGATTAAAATTCACATATCAAAGTTGCAAAAGTCATACAGCTTTCCCTCTGCCAGTTATATAAAATTACAAAGATGAAATTAAATTCTACTTTTTGGGGGGGGGGAGACAGAGTCTCACTATGTCACCCTTGGGAAAGTGCCATGGCGTCACAGCTCACAGCAACCTCAAACTTGGGCTTAAGCAATTCTCTTGCTTCAGCCTACTGAGTAGCTGGGACTGCAGGTACCCGCCACAATGCCTGGCTATTTTTTAGTTGCAGTTGTCAGTTGTCGTTATTTAGCAAGCCCAGGCCGGGCTTGAACCCGCCAGCCTTGGTGCATGTGCCAGGCACCCTACTCACTGAGCTCTGGGTGCCACCTTTTTTTTTTTTATTTTTTTTAGACAGAGTAATACTTTGTCACCACTGGTAGAATGCCATGGTGTCATAGCTCACAGCAACCTCCAACTCTTGGGCTTAAGCAGATTCTCGTGCCTCAGTCTCCCAAGTAAATGGAACTACAGATGCCTGCCACAACACCTGGCTTTTTTTTCTTTTTTTGCAGTTTTTGACCAGGGCCAGTTTTGAATCCACCACCTCTGGTATATGGGGCCAGCACCCTACTCCTTTGAGCCACAGGTGCTGCCCATGCCTGGCTATTTTTAGAGACAGGGTCTTGCTCTGGCTCAGGCTGGTCTCAACCTGTGAGCTCAGGCAATCTACCTGCCTTGGCTTCCCAGAGTGCTAGGATTACAGGCGTGAGCCACCACACCTGGTCCTGAAATAAAATTCTTATTATTTAGTATATCAAATTTTATTGCTATGAGTATTTATTTTCAGGCATTTCATATTTGCTAGATGCCTTAAATACATGGTTATAAACTGTTAGTACTACTATTCCACTAAGAAGAAGAATGGCAATCACAAAGATGTGGAAACAACCCAAGAGCCCATCAACTTGGGCGGCGTCTGTGGCTCAAAGGAGTAGGTCACTGGCCCCATATGCCAGAGGTGGCAGGTTCAACACAGCCCCGGCCAAAAACTGCAAAAAAAAAAAAAAGCCCATCAACTCATGAATGAATTAATAAACTGTAGTGTATGTATCCCATGGAACACTACTCGGTCATAAAAAGTTGGCAATTTTGCATCTTTTGTAACAACCTGTATGGATTTGGAGAACATCCTCTGAACTATCACAAGATCAGACAAACAAGCATCACATGTACTCAATACCAATTTGAAACAACAATCACAGACCCACACGAGAGAAAAAATCAGGTCAGGGGAGGGAGTTTAGTAGGTCCCACCAACAGATACAATGCATGAATAAATGCACATTCCCAGAGTGAAGGACAAAGCTACAACTTAAACTTTAACCTTACATGTGTAAACTATATAATCTAATGATTTGTACCCTAATATTAATTTGAAATTTAAAAAACAGATTAGTGATCTTAGTCTAGTAGAAAACAATTGTATTGAGAGTTCAAAGGTCTGAGTTTGTGTTTCACCCTGCTTTATGAAACATGTCATTTAACCACTTTGGTCCTGCCACATGTACTTAAAGGGATGCCTTGAGAATCAAGTGCTCTGTGGGGTACCTTTACATAAAGGAGACTTATTAGTACACGAAGGCTTCAGTATTTAATAAAAGTTAGATCAGATAGATCTAATCAACAAATGCTACCCTAGGTGAGCTGCCATATAAAAATACACAGAGCTAGTCCCTATTAATTCAGGTAAGAAAAGAGATTAAAGAAAGGAAGTACCTTCCTCTCTTATGAGAGGGAAAGGCAGGATCAGCAGATGCAAGACTCCAAGTAATATAGTGGCATCAAGTTGTTCAAGAACTAAAATTAAGTTCCTAAGCAAAATGAATTGCTGAAGAGAAAGGAAAATTTAAAGAGGCTAGAATTATCATTCCTCTGAGTAGAAGTTAGGGATCTGATCTCTCAGAGTCTTGGACTTCTAAGAAAAGCCAGTTCCTTTGCTCTTTCTCTTATTCTGCATACAAGTTCCACATCTTCCTACAGTGAGGTGCCAATAAGGCTAGAGAGAGCAAAGAAGTTTTGCTGTGGACATAACTCAGGACATACTCTGACTTCATTGTGTTTTCCTGGACTGAAAACTGCATCTCTCAGGCTTCCTTGAAGCAAGAATTCTGGATGCAAATTTGGTTTCTCCAACTAAATGTGAGCAAGGGCACTGTATGTAGCATGAGGCTTTTCACTTCATGCCCAGTGTCTAGTTTCCAGTTTTCTAGGTGTCAAGAGGCCGTTACATCTACAATAGCAGCAGCCATGTTCTGTACCCCACCAGTCACCAGCTTCCACAGTGCTGAGATACAGAGGTGGATATGGCAGCTTCCTGATCCCACCTTGGATTGCAGTTACAGCAATGTGCTCTGAAACTACAGAATTTTCAGCTGTAGCCTTCTGGTACCTTCCATTCCTGCAGCAGCTAACAGTCCCAGTTCTGCAGTGTTCTAGCAGTTGCCCCAGAACGTCAGGCCTGAGGCCTGCTCCTCCAGTTGTTCTAGCAATTTTATAAGCACTTAATTCCGGTATTATGTCACTTTCTATCAAAAATATCTAACACAAGTTCTATTTTGTAAACTAAATCCTGATGATGAAAGTTGAAACTCTGATGCCTACTTCAACTAATTGGCAATGGATGCCTAGAGCAATGTGTTAAGAAGAACATGAGATTTAGTCCAAACTCAGTGGAAAAGATTTTCTATGCCCAGCTTGAGGGAGAGGGTCATTAAACTCTTGCCACCTTACACTACATCAGCCCCACCTAACAAATCACCATTTGTATGTATGAATAAATATGAAATTTGAAAGGATAAAATTTCAAAATTCAGTCCTATATCAGAGATAGAGTAAAAATTAACTAAGCAGACCAAAATTAAACAATGATTGTGTGGAGGGAAATGTTAGATTTATTCACAAGAATGCTAATTGAACCATATGTGAGTTACACTTTATCATGCTCAAAATAGCAAAAGTTACTTCAATACAATCCCACTAGTCTAAACTCAATCCTCAAAGATGAAATTGTCTGGCCATTTTGTTCTCCGAACTTGCTGAATTGAACACAGCTGGAAATGATTTTAAAGGATCAATTTTAAAGAAACTTCAAATCAAAAATCAAACTATTAGAAAAGAATATAACAACAACCAGAAAAACATTCTGTTCCTGTTCCTTTATAACTATTTATCCTGGTAAGGTAGGTTGGTGAGGGTTGTTTTTTTTCCCCCTATTCTGAAAGGCAATCATTTTTTTCCTGAGAGTGTTAATACTTCAGTCACTTAAGCTTCCTAATTTGATGCTTTTTGGTTAAGAAGGAAACCTTAAATGAGGAAAGGAAATGCTGAGAGGAAATTACTTGAACAGAACTTAATAGTTTTGTGATATGAAGCTGTGATCACATTTTTTTCACAGTATGAGTCAGTCATATAAATGTTTGGTTTACTTAGTTTCTTAATTTGATATGAAACTAAACTGGGCAAAATTTGTCAGCAAATGTTATTTTCCATGAGTTAAACTACGTTGATTTATTATAATATGGTATTTTATGTCTGTAAGTGAAACTGGTTTATATGGGCTTTTGGTCAGCATAAAGCCCATTTTTAAAAGTATGTTTTTAAATGAATTACTTACTGGTCCATGCTATAATTTCAGTAAACCTGCCTCCTACATGGGGATTTGAAGATCATGGTTATGGTTACTATTAGTGTCAACCTAATGTAAGTAGGGTTCATTATGAAACTCACTGGGGATTTCTAAAGTGATTATATTCTCTTTGTAATCCACAAAAAGGAACTCTTCAAAAGGTAACAATTCAGTGAGACTGAGATGGGAACCACCTGGTTCACTTGTAAATCATATCCTCATTTTTTGTAGTATGTCATTGCTGTTCTGTCCTATTAGCACCAGAAAATGAAATTCAGAAAGGTCACTTTTTATTTTTTGTCCTTATAAAAAATGAAAAAGGGGTTGAACATCAGCTTTTAGGGTAGTTTGCTCCCAACTCTCTGGCAGAAAGCCCCATCCAACCGCAAACCACCTTTCTTTATGCAATTGAGTATGTTCCCTAACAGTTTTATATTTGAGCAAATATCCAATACTATTTTTTTAATTTTGTTTAATTTTATTTTTTTAACTGACACAAAAATTGTGCATATTCATGGGGTACACAGTAATGTTTTGATTCATAAAATATGTAGTGATCACATCAAGGTAATTAGTTTATCAAACCATCTCAAACATTATTTCTTTGTGTTGGGAATATTCAATATCCTCCTTCAGGCTATGTGAAACTGTAGGACATATTACTATTTGAATGTCATCCTATAGTGGTATAGAATACCAGAACTTACTCCTTCTTTCTAGCTGTAATTTTGCATCCTTTATCAAAATCTCTTCTGAGCTCTCCCTTCCCACTATCTTTCCCAACCTCTTATGTCTTCTGTTCTTTTTTAAACTTTATTACCAATCTTTGTCATTTTTCTATTACTCACATATTATTCTTCTTAAGCAGACAGAATAGGCAGTAACAAACTTGGTATCTGAAAGGCTCCCATGACTAAGAATATCCCTGACTCAAGTGTCATAATAATAGAAAGTCTATCATCATCAAAACAAACAACAAAAAGCTAATTTAGCTCATGATAAGGGATGCTAACAAACATTGCCTTCAGCAGCTTTCCATCAATTCAGAAAAGGAAGAAATCCAGAAGTTCTGTGCATTCCTCTGGGTACACCATCCTGTTTATAAAGGTAAAACTCTTGGGAAGGGTAGATCATTGTGTCCCCACAGCTAAACCTCTTTCTAAGTAAGTACAACACAGAGTATGAGATCTCTAGGATCCCTGAAGTTCTGTCTGAAAGATGGCACTTCATCTAAGTCACTGACTTGAATCCTTGCCTCTAAACTAAATTCTTAAGAAATCCCACCCTAGACACAAGCAGCTGAGTCAGCACCCCCTAAGGAACATTCAGACATTCCCATTCTCATTGTTAGGTAGAGATAAGGAGGAGAGGGAATATATCCTTTGTCTAAGGGTGTCCACTGAGAGGCAGATGACACTAAGAGATGCTTTATCTTCTAGGAGGAACAAATGGACCTGACATGACTCCCAAGAAAGAACAGGTGACATGTCAAGCAGGCCCCCAAGGACTAACCAGATGTTTGGTCTGTAACAGAGGGTCTCCAAGGACTGAGTAAGCATAAAGAGACAGAAAAACTACAAAATGGAGATATGATCAAGGCCTCAATAGAGGGTCTTTGGAGCATGTTCACAGTTGAGGTAACAGCGTCCCTAAATGATCTATCCCCATTAACATAGTAAAAATCATACTCACCAGTGCCATGATAGTTTACAAACACCATGGCAACCTCCAGAAATTACCTTACAAGAATAGAAAAGGGGAGGGTTCCCAATTCTGAGAATTTGCCATCCCTTTCAAAGGAAAACCATGAACATTCCACCACCATCCTCCCACTTAACGTAAAATTAGGGAATCAGCATAAAAGGAGAAATCTTGTTACACTCCGGGTCTTCTCCACTTGAGGGGGCTGACCCATTCCTTCTCTGGAATGTCCTGTTTTAATAACTTTGCACTTTGCCTTCGTGCACCTGCTTGCTGTGTTCATTTACTCTGGTACTCTGATACCAGTAACCATTCTTTGCCACTGGGACCCAAGAACCTAGGAACATGGGGACCTGACATCTGATCCCCAAACCTTGCATCACATTGTGGTAACCTCTGTAGTTTTACTCTCCGTCCAGTTTTCCTCTTCTACTATATCTGAGATGCTGTGAATACAGGGAGAAGCACTAAAGAGTAGACTTTACACACATTAGCATGTGGATCCTGGTCAGACAGAGCAAGTAGGGTCTTCTGCAGGGGATCTGTCACCTCCCACCATCCAGGGAAATCAAGCCTCACTGTCAGAGAACTCCAGGATGATTCTGGGGGTCTGATAGTTTGATGGAGCTCTCCTTGTGATTTCCCTTTCTTCTCTGTGTGTAAACACTTGTGTGATTTTTTTTTAATGTTTGTATTGATGTCAAGATGCTGGTATAAAAACAAGACTTAACAGTGTACTATTTGGGCTCCTGGTTTCCCACATCTACCCACCTCCTTGAGCAGCTGGCATAGCTAGAGGACTGTTTATTCCATGGCTTATTTCCCCTTTATCTTTGATGTCCCAGGATGTCAAAGGTTGTAAATTTAATATTGATTTTATAAAGTAGTTTTACTCTAACATGTCAGTTATGATTAACTTCAACCTGGAAGAAGCTCAGCCACTGATCTGGATTTGCACGCAATGTGGCACCCTAGCTCTCAGGCTCTCTGAGTGAATGCTTTATTTATTAGAGTATGCAGTGGTTTGTAAAGGCCAGGACAGCCCCAAGCCCCAAGCTCTGTCTCTGCTCTCAGCCACCAACACCTGGGCCCTTACATTAAGCTTGAAAACCCAAGTAGATCAGAGAGACATATCATTTGCTGGCATGTCAACAGACAGAAGAGTTTATAGATCACATTATACCCCAGTGCATATAACTAGAGAGAAAGGAATGAGAAGTCTTACTTGAGTTGCAGCCCCTCCCTTTCTTCAGGGCCCTAGTGCTCTGCCTTCCACCAGCAGGATGGGGGTTATTACTATAATAATGGTGATAAAAGCTGACATTTACTTCTATGTGCTGGCCACTTAATAAGCATCAGGCACAGTACTAAGAGTGTTCTGTGTGTCATCTCATTCAATCTTTATATAAGTCCTAGGAAGAGAGTCTTCAACAGTAGTGCCACTCCCATCTATGGATGATGGAACCAAGGAATCACACAGCTGTAACTAAGTTTGGGATTCAACTCCAGGCAATCTGACCTCCAGAACCCACATTCTACCTTCTAACACCACAATGAAGGCAGTATCAGAAAACCAGGAAATGATGTTTTTACATCAGTCATGCTAAGATGGCATCTTTGGGTTAAATTAATATTTTCTGTTCTTACCTTTTGATACAAACTGATCTTAAAGCAAAGTAGTAGAATTCATCCCCAGATTCTATCTTCTCTCTTAAGACGGCAACTGGGGATGTTTTTATCCTGTGCTATCCTCTGTCTTTCCTCACACCTGGGAACAATTCCTCTCAGATGATGCAACTCAGGATGTTTTGCTTTGTGGAGGAAAGCTCTTCCTGAAGCCGTGTGGCCATGTTCCTGCTCACCAGCTGCTCACCACAGATGCTGCAAAAGGGTCACACAGCCTCTCAGGTTAAAGAACTGGCTCATAGCCTGCTCACTTGGGAAATCTCAGTTCTCTATGTTTCAGAATTGCAGAGGCTGATATAACAGGAGACTGAAGAAATGCACTCGGGCACATTAACCTTCTTGCTTAAAGACACATCTTGAATTTACCTGTGTGCCTGCGTTCTACACTTCTCCCTCCAGCCTGAGACGACCAGGCAAAGAATCTGTCTGGGACTACTTTTCCTAGTATTCTCCTTCCTCTCTCTGCTTTTACCTTGCCAATGGTGGAAAGGATAGATTAAGGCAGATTAAAGATGGTACCAAGTACTTCAACATGCCTCCTGTTAAGAGGCAAGTTCTCTCTCCCTTATCCTTGGATCTGGGTGGACTCTGTAACTACTCTGACCAACCAAATATAGTAGAACTGATGTTGAGCCCATTTCTAGGCTCGGATCTAAGAGACCAGCAGCCTCCACTTCTATTTACCTGCTACATGCCACAGAGTAGAAGTCCAGCTACTCTAATGGAGAAACCACAGGGCAAGGCCCTAAGACTACATGGAAAGGAAGAGGAGCCCAGCTGAGCTCACCAATGGACCAGATGTAAGCAAAGCTATTTTGAAAACCTCCAAACCAGACCAGACACCAGCCAAATGCTACCAAGTGATGCCAATCAAAGCACATGGAACAGAATTGCCTGAATTTGTGACCCACAAAATTGTGACATCTAATAAAATGGTAGCTGTTTTGTGGCAGCAGGTTTCATAGCAGTAGGTAACAGAGGGGTAAAGGTGCCTGGGATAGATCCCTTCAGCTTTGAAGGCTCCTGGACTTTACACATTCACAGGTGGAATGCTGCTCTGTCTAGGCCAACTCAACACACTCGACATACATAGGGAAGAGCATGCTGCCTTCTCCAAATAACTCTTAATTTGTGACTTGAGACCATTTCTACAAGACAGTCACCACTGTGCTGTCCCACAGAGCAAGTCTTCCTAACTGATTACACATTGTTAATAAAATATTAATCCTTTGGT
Source organism: Galago senegalensis (assembly GCA_963575145.1). Classification (NCBI taxonomy): domain Eukaryota; kingdom Metazoa; phylum Chordata; class Mammalia; order Primates; family Galagidae; genus Galago; species Galago senegalensis. Next base: position 12,349 of record CAUYTI010012211.1, read on the forward strand.
AAATCATAATTCATGGACCAGTTGGAATTCAGGCCTACGCTAAGCACACTGAGCCCACGCTTTATTTTTCCCTTTAATTTCCTCAGTTGCCACATTATTTTTCAATAGCCAGAGGTAAATCTCTTCATTTTAGAAAAAACACATAGAAAGCCCTGCTCCCAGGTGGATAAGGAAACACGTTATTTATTGTAAGGCCTAACAATTATGGTGAAAGACATAAAGATAGGCTCTTTCAGTTAATAGTTTCCGAATGTAATTTCATTCTTCTACTTAATTACATGTGTTTTAATGTATTGCTCTAGTTAAATGACTGTGAGAAGACAGTGTATTTTGGAAACATAATGCATAGTTTTTGAGTAATCATAGTTTATTTGTAAATCTATAACATACTTTTATGGACATGAGATCAATAAAAAAAAACAACCCAAGAGAAACGAAGAGAGTGAGGCCTCTGGTGTGGTAGAAAACACTTAGGCTTTAGAAGTTTGCAGTTTGATTTCCAGACTTGCCACGTATTGGATGTGTGATTTGGTGCAAGTAACTTCTACAGCATCCCCTTAAAAGTACGGGCTGAACATTCCGTAAGCGCCAGGCATTGTGCCAATCGCCGGGAACACGAAGAGAAAACGGTACCAACAGCCTCTCCCTCACAATCTCTTGGCGCCTCACCTTCCTCCGGTAAAATACCTACCCCTGTGTGACTGTTGTGAAGACTGGGGATGGGTCCACAGAGCACCTGGTACAGAGTTGGTGCTGACCACGAGGTACGTTATTAACATAGCTGCTGTCATATCAAAGGGAGCCTTTCTCTTGCATAAAAACTGTGGGTCCCCAGTATGAGGAAAACCAGAGGTGCTAATCTTTGTATCTGATACTTCATTGTTTTTTTTTTCAGTTTACGTTTTACTCCAGCCACTGTTTTAGAAACCAAGTTGGCACAAGTCAAACCTTACTCACCACAGGTGCCTCGACCGCAAAACGTCCCCTCACCTTCCTCCCTGGCTCCTTCATGCCCTGCCAGGGGCCACGCATGCGCAGCTCGCCGTTATACTGTACCACCACCGCCCGTGGAGCAAGTTTTCACCAATGGGAGACTGCCATTGCGAGGGAGAACCGCCCACAGAGCAAGTCTCCACCAATCGGGGACGCGGACTGGAGAGGCTTGCTCTCGCCCCTTCAGCTCTCAGCTGCGGTGTTCTGAGGCTCCCTCCTAAACCTCCCCAGACAGAGGAGACCGGTTGGCCCACAGCGAGGACCAACTCAGTGAAGCACGTTTGCGTGGGCTTTCCTGCCTACTGTTTTCCTACCTAGTGCACTTCCCCAGTCCCTCCCTCCTGATGTCTGGGCCCACTTCCCTAATGAACTGCACGCCTGCAGATCCAGGTCTCGGGCTCCGCTGGCAGGAGGAAAACCAGGCTAAAACACTATATCTGTGTGACGGTATTAAGTAGGCAGGGTCTTACTGAAAGAGTTTATAAAATTAACCCTACAGTGAAATATATGACCATTGAAAAGAGTGAGCTATCAATCCAGTGGACGTGAGAAATTTCCATGACGGACTACTCTTGAATAAGAAAAGCAAGATGCAGAGATGTATATAAAATATGATCCCATTTTGTAAAAAATAAAATCTGTTTATAAATATACTTTTTCACAAATGTATATATACAAGCACTTATTTTTTAATTAAAATATGAGCTTTAAAAGAATAAATCTGGGAGGGGGGATATGAGCGTGGAGGGGAAAAGGTTAGTAAAACAAAAAACAAGAGGTCCTCAATAAAAGGACCTACCTATATGATTCCATTCATGTAAAATCCCATATACACGAATATGTGCCTATGGTGAATGAAAGATACTCCTCCATGTGCTAACAGTGGTTATGTCCAGGATACAGAATTTCAGGTAGCATGTACTGCTTCTTCCTACTTTTTGGTTTTAAATTTTACAATAAGCATAGAATAATTGTATAACAGAAAAATAGTAAAACAATAAATATGAAAACAAAACTGAAACTGAAAAAACAGTTTTGCATAGCAGTTAAGACAGCCACAGACTCTGGAGCTGGACAAGCAGCACTGAAACTTTGGCTCTATCACTTACACTGGTCTGACTTTGGGCAAGCTATTTCATTTCTTTGGGGTTTGGTTTCCCAACGTGTTAAATGGGGATAATAATATATACCTACTTCACTGGACTGTTAAGAAAAATAAATGGAAAATATAGGAAAAGCTTTCAGAATGGTGCCTGGAGCATAGTAAATGCCATATAAACGTTACCTATGAAATTTCTTTATAATTGATTGTACAAAGGAAAAAAACGGAAGGGCTTACATGCTACAAACTTCATTTGAGTGGAGAGAGAAAATAGGCTTCAATGTTATCATGGCCTAGGTGACTATTTGTACAGAGCCATTCTACTCCTGCAGGTAAGGCAGCTACTACTTTCAGGAAAAAAAAAAAAGGAAAAAAAGAAAAAAGGAAGAAAGAAAGGAGAAATAGAGAAAAAATAGGGCAAAAAGGAAGGTAAGGGGTGGGGAAGAGAGACAAGGAGGAACAGCAGGAAAAAAGCAAGAGAGAACAGAACAAAACAGCTTCAGAGACGCCACTTGGATGCTCATGGAATAGGATTGGCCTAGCAAACTTCCCACTGACCCAGGATGTCATGCCTGGCCTGAAGGATTCTCTTCCCAGCTTTCTGGTCACTCAGTTCTTCAAGAAGTGTGAAAGTTCTTGTTGGAGATCTTTTTATTCTTAACTGAGATGCAACTGTTAGTACAGCACATTTTGCTGGCATTCGTGTCACATTTCCTAGAGACCAGATAAAAAATATTTTTAATTAGTTTTAAATGAGAATGTATACACAACAATTCTGAAACGGTGTCTTCATCAAAGTTTACTTCCAAGGATGATCCATGTGACTTTAGTGCCAATTCTTATTAACTGTGCACTGCAGTGTGCGAACACCCATGACAACATTTCCCCAATTCCAGTCACAAAAATACTTCTAATTAGCCATAAATGAAAATGTACACACATTTCCAATAGCCACTCCGTTCCTATCAAAGTTCACATCAGGGAAAACTGAAGCTTTTGCCACTGAGCTGCCTTGCTCTGATTCCAACAACTCCTATTTCAGAAATGCCTAGACAATTGACTCTTCAGATCTTGCTGAGTAAACAGATCTGAGGTAGATTTATTTCAACCCAAGTCCTTTATTTGATATAGGTGTGCTCCTGAGCCCAACTAAAATGCATACCATAGCCATTTCAAAGGCAGTGATAAAATTACTTGGTTAAATATTTTGGCGAGATTTCCTGTTTTCAGAGGCCTGGGCTTTGTGTTCTGAAGCTTCTGCATTTGCACGTGGCAATGGGGACCGTATTGGATGACACCACATCTGCCAACTTCCGTAAGAACCATGCCCCAGGGGAAGACCCCGGCACCCATCAGGGCTGTGAGCCATACTGACAGATGACTTCAAACCTCAATAACCCCCTTCAAGTCCCCAAATCTTTACCTTTTTTCAGGAATGCTGGCTTTAAGCCTCTTAAGATGATCAGAGATCCGAAAGTACCCTCCTCAGTTCAAACTGTGGAGTTTATAAAATCACTTTATCATTCAGATATGAACCAAACTCAAGGCTGTGAAGCATTCTGATCTGCTCTTAGATTTCTGTATAATCTCCCCTTCATTTCATAGCAGGATTTGTCTTCTGTTGCTCTGTGCAAATAGCAGCCTTTCCAAGCCATAAGGGCATGACACGTGCACAGTACATCCCAGTGAAAGACAGGCTTTATGTATAGGGCAGGGAAAATGGTTCTGTTAAACTTTGCTTACTTTCACTACCTTTAAAAACTCATTAAAGGGGATTCTGCCTTTCACTTGCCGAAGTGTTTAAAATCCTTTTTAATGAAAAATTCTAATCCTATATAATCACACCGTAAGTACTTTCTCTCTGTTCAAAGAGGAAACAGTGTTAAATTTTAATGCATACCTCTGGCAGGCTATAATAAAAGTGTTCAGTCAGTTTTAAATCCGATTAGTGTAACTTGTTACAGATTAGGAAAAATAATCCCAAGTGATTGGAGCAAGTGCCCAATGCAGGGGAACTAAAGGGCCTCCGTGCTAGACTCACAGGGAACACCAAGACTCTCGAATTCGGTTCACCCAAAATTTGTTCAGAAGCTAACAAAAGCAAGGAGCCAGGCCAGGCCTTGCAGGGATGTAAAGACAAGTTTGCAAAAAGGAGGTGGATAGGGCAGCATTCAGCCCCGTTCAAAGTGGAGTGAGAGAAGTGGGAGATGCTAGGAAAATTCCGAAAGGACAAAATGTCGTCCCAGGGAGAGAAACATGGAGACTATTTAGAGGATGTAATTTCTAAAAGAGGCCTTAAGGGACAGAATGCCACAGATTAGAAGACATTTCCACCAAGGTGAGAAAGGGTCTAAACTCAGTTTTCCCAGAATTAGGGAAATTTCACGTGTTTAGAACTTAAAGAAGTGGAGGGGAACTCCTCTGTGTCAAGGGCTGCAGCTATAGCAGCTTTCTCCTTCAATCCCCACAGCATCCCAGTGAGGTAGGATTTCATCCCCATTTCATAGATGAAAAAACTGAACCTCAGAAAGATGATGAAACTTGCCTAAGGTTAAACAGCTAGCCCTGGGTGGAACTTGGAAGAAAAATCTGGATAAGCCTCTCTCAGTAATTAGTCTTGGGAACTCCCTGATCCCACCTTCACATGATTATGTGTAATTGGTAGAGTCAGCTGTATAAAGCAGGAATATTTAAAACAGCTGAGAAAATGTGTATTTATATAAATATTTATATTTAGGAGACTACCCTCCTATCCATTTCACCTGCCTTCCCCCACAGTACCTGCAGAGGGGAAGGTAGCTATCAAGAATGAACAATGAACACTTAAACTTCATTTAATCCCACCCCATCCCAGGTGAGAACCTTTAAACTAGCTGGTTTCATAACCAGATAATGGGCCCATCAGGTCCCACCTCTGCCACTTACTAGCTATGCGATCCAAAAGAACTTACCCTCTCTCCCTCTCTGAGACCCCATTTCATCCTCTGTAAATCTATAAATCAAAACTTCGTTGTATCTGTTTTACCTACATTTTAGGACTACTGTGAGGATCAGATGAATGAATCTGTGAAGTCCTATATAACAGTATGGCATTAGCGTATGTTGGTTACAAATCACCTGAAAGCAGGAGCACGCATCCTCAGTTACTGCACATAATAAATATTTTATATAACGTGTGGATTCACAGATGGATCACTTACAACCTAGGGAAGTAACAGCATATCCAACAATAATGTCAGAAAAAGTACTTGGATGTCCTCTACCTGGGAAAACATTTGCCTCTCTTGCCCCTACTTGATATATTTGAAAGGTAATGCCTGTTTGAAAGTTGTGGCTGTGTGGGACTTTTCATCTCTAAACCAAAAAGCTTTGGGCTCTAGATTACTTCTATTGTGTTCTCCATTCTATACCTCCAGACCAAGACATTCATCTATCCCTCTTCAAAGCCAAAAGGATGCAACTAACTTCTGTACTAGATCAATGAATGGTTACTGAGGACACATTTTACTTTTCAAAACCAAAAAATCTTCTAATGAGTGATAAGAAAAAAAAATTATTTCCTCATTTAAAAAGGACCAGGGAGGGGAAGTACAAACCAAATACAACCCCCCCCCCCCACAGTAAGAGAAAGAACTGCAGAAAAAGAAAAAAAAAGATTTATGAATGCAGGAAGAAATTAAAACAAACCTGCAAGCCCTCGTAAATGCAGCAATCAGACAGCTAGCTCCTCGCATCCATCCCATATTTGAATTTTTATTTTACATGGAGTATTTTTGTATCAGCTTTGCCTAAATTTGGCCTGTTACCAAAGCCTAATGACTCTACTTTATGTTAAGCTTTTTGAATGATCTAAACTTAAAACTAGGAAAAAAAAACCTGTTAATTTATCTTGCAGGAAAAGGTGTTATAATTTGAATGAAAAACAGCAAGCAGACAGATAAAAAGGAGCTGGCATGAAGCTTGGGCAATCAGTAATGTTTTTTTTGTACCTGCAGGCTGAGAAATTGTCTCCAGTGTTGTATGATTTTATTACCATTGCCTATTTTCACTTGTACATTAGGTTCAAGCATAATTGTGTGAAGATTTGAATGTTCATCACAGATTTACTATTTTAATAAGCTCACAATGTTAAAACACTGTATGTGTTGACAGAGTTACTTACACTGTATTAAGCAAACAAATCAAATCATTATCTTTAAAATGCTAAGCAGCCTAATTTGACCTTTCTTCAGGCACCGGTCAGTTCTGAAGTGGAGCCTCGTAATAGTCTCCTCTCTGACCTTCCTGTGTTTTATCCCATCCATTAACTAGGCTACTCTTATCACAGGCCCTGTGACCTTCTCATTCCAGAAGCTGCTCTTGCACTATTATAGGCTATGGGACAGTGGGACAGCCATGAGTTAGCTATGCTATGAATATTCATGGAACCAGAAATATGTTCAGGTACCAGAAAGCAGATGTGGTATCTAGTTCATAAATTTGGATTATGAAGTGAAACCCAGAGATAAGTGAGCTAGGGCCATATTAAAATAGCAGGAGACATAGATTCCACAATCAAGCAAGAGAAGAATTATCAGCCTACGCAGCTGGAGGTTGATACTGAGTTCAACGTGGAAACAAAGAGAAGCTAGGTGTGGTGGCAGGCTCCTGAAATCCCAGCTACTTCGGAGGCTGAGGCAGAAGGATAACACAACCCTGGAGTTCACAAATAGCCTTGGCAACACAGCAAAACCTGATCTCAAAAATATATATATTTTTAAAAAAGAGAGTAGTGTATCCAATCTCAGCAGGTCCTTTTGTGTTGCTATTTTAAGAAATAATTTAATAGACTTTTTTGAAAATATGGGTTCATTGTAGAAAAAATTGGAAAATACAGGCAAGCAAGGAAAAAATCTATCTTTATATCAGAAATGATCCTTATTGTTATTGATTTTAGATCTTATTATTTTAGGCTCTTTCTATGCATATTTTCATAGGTTCATCTGGCAGGTACTGGTTTTTACATTGCTTTTTTCAGTTAGTGTCCTAACATCTTTCCATGTCATTACCTATTCTCTCACTATAGTAATACTTTAATCACTATATATTGTTCCATTAAGGAACATTATGCTGCCTATAGATGGATAGCAAATGCCTCCACAACCTCAGATGGTAATGAACTTATAGCAAATCCTTTTTGAATACCAAACCCTGCCCGTCCCCTACTCCTCACATTTTGCAGCTGTCTTAAAACCTCTGACTCTTTGTGAATTTAGTGATACAGACTTTCCCATTGATTTCTAGTTAATTTTAAGGATGTATGACACACACATCCACATACACACATCAAAATAAAACTCCTCAAAATAACTGCATGTACATCAATTGACATTTTTCTTCTATATGTCTATAAAGGCATTTCATATACACCTGTTTGTTTCTGCATTATCACAATCCTTTGAATAAATGTGATAGGAAATAATTCCATATAAGAAGCACTACACAGTTACTTCTACCTAATCCAAAGACATTTTTCGCTTGATGATTCATTCAACAAATACTTATTGAGCACCTACTGTATAACTTGGAATGTGTGTAATGTGCCATGGCAGAAATATTTCAGAATCTACATTGTGTATATCTTTCCTTCAAAGCCCAAACCACAAGTTTTGGTATATTATTGGTATATTTTTCCTGTTTTCCTCAAACATCAGAACCAGTACTTAATTTATTTTGTAAAAAGATGTCACTCTTCTTTTGAGCAGCATGTGGACCTTTCTCAGTTTGATGACTGATCGAATGATGACAAGAAATTCTAACGATTCCCTCTTGACAAAAGTAATTGTACAGTGTGGGCCAAATCCCCAGAGTTTCCAGCAGTTCTGTGACCTTAAATATCAGCTCTGTGAAAGGCTTGTCTTGATAAACGGGATGAGCAAAAGACCAGTTACAGTAATTATCTTTAAAAATCCCATCACTCCATCATGACATTTTAAGCCCTGTCCATCAAGTACCATCCAACACCCCCCTTTGTATACTCATGCAAGCCTGTGTTCCTCCATCCAGTCATTTCACTTTATAATGTCTGCCTTCACCTTTTCACCTCTTCACTGATTCAGCTCTAAACCTAAGGCTCCACCCAGCCCATCTCCCAGCCTTCAAACACTCTCCCAAGTTCCCATCAGACAAAACAATGGCCTTCTCCTACTAAGGACTTCAAAGAACACTGGAAGCTGGCCTCAGAAATCATCCCTGAATGGTTAGAAGGAAAAGCAGCTTTCCAAAGAGTTCCATCTCAACAGCATGCCATTCCCCAGGGAAAGTGGATTTGGATATAGATAGCGTTGTTACATATGTATGAGAATATGTCTTACTTATTCACCTGCCTTTTTTCAGCCTGACTGTTGAGCCCCTAAAGACTGAGAACAGGTTTCCTCTCTATTGTGTAATGATCCCACCCACACTGAGTCACACTGCTAAATGTCAGTGCCACCTTTCTCCAAGGCAGCTATCAATAATCACCACGTTTTAACTGCTTAGGTCTAACTGACAATTCAGATTTTTAGAATTGGGAGGTGACGTTACAGGTTACTTGGTCCATCGCCCTCTCTTTTTGTGAAAGGTCACATTTATTATCTGCTATGTGCCACACACCATGCTAGGCTCTTTCTGTGAATTGTCTCATATGATTCTCACAAAAATTCAGAGGGTAAGAACTGTAATTATCTTAATTCTTGTATGCATACTAGAGCCCTCCTTATGCCTCTTCATAACATTCATTCATAAAGGAAGGAACAATGATAGCTCAACCAGGATCAGAATTAGAGTGAGATAGAAGCATGTTGGGAACCAAATTGAAAGAGGGTCTCCTTGTCACGGCTGTGAAATCCCTCCTTACGCCTTAGATTTTTCACTCTAGGGGCCTCTCTTGCTTCGCACCAGTCCCAGCTCTAGCCTAATCCTTACTGGATCTCAGCTACTGCTCTAAATGCATTTATATGCTTAATACAACAATCCCACAAGGTAAGTGGTATCATTATCCTCTTTTACCAAATGAGAAAATGGAGATTAAGTAATAAGCCTAAAATCTTATAGTTAGTAGTGACTGGAAGGATTCCTGTAATGGAACATACACATGAATGAAAGAATGAGAGGACTGTCAAGGTCACACTGCAAGTTCTGGGCAGCTTTGGGTCCAGAAAGCTGATTTTTATGGTTGTCAATCCAGTACAGTCCTCCTCCCCATTCCTCCATATAACAGGCTTTCTTTTTCTTACAACAAGCTGGATTATCGGATCAAAAGTGAGCAACTATTGATATTTCTTTAGTTATGCTGATATTAATTTTTATAGCAGTTAATAAAAGATATTTGGATTAAACACAAGTAAAAAGTAACCCATCTATAATTTCTAACATCAATAGATGGTTTTTCTACATATTATTTAATCTTTACTCTTAGATCAAAGTCAAATTTCCAAACCATCAAGAAAATAGAAGTATGACCTATAACTCTGTCAAATAATGTAAAGGGCTTTATTCTGAGCTGAATCTATGTGACCAGCCCTCAAGAGGTTCTGAGAAAATGTGCCTGCAGCAGCTGGGTTTCAGTTTGGCTTATACATTCATGGAAACAGGAACTACATGCAAGACCCTTCTCAAAGAGAACCAGGGCAGGGAACAGGTTAGATGTGAGTTCTAGAGGTTCTAAAGATTCTTTGATTTGCACTTGGTTAAAGAAATGATTGCTTTGTCTGAAGATTTGGGAGTTTTAACTTAAATATGTCTCTTAATCAAAGATAAGCCACCAGACATTTACCAAAATTCCCTGTAAGTAAATTGATGGCCTGCAAATGTAGTTTAAGCTTTGTTTTCTATAACCTCAGCCCTCTTAATGAGTTACCAAGGATATCACCAAGAAGGGAAGGGCCATGATGAGGAATATGTGACCTCTTGGCCAGCAGCTCAGCTTTGGGGTACTTCTGGGATCCCCTCGACTAAGAGAGGGTCCATTCAGTCAGCTGGAAGGAGGGGTTTAATGTTTTATTTTAGTTCACAGTACAAATATATTCACTTTCTACAAGAGTATCTGTTCTGATCCTTTCCTGGCCCACTTTCTAAGTTATTTCTCTGGTTTCAGTAATATTTTAGCAGATACCATGTCCCAAAGCAGTAGAGTTTATCTTCATAATGGGATCTAAAGCTTCACAGAATGTTAAGTTGTTCCTATATATTTCATGGAACATTTTTGCTCCATCTCAAAGATTACTGCTTTCATTAAAACATCTTTACCCTAACTTTATATTACCTTGGTAATTACCACATTACCAGAAGTTTCTGGATGGTTAAGTTGATAACACCTGCTTCTCAACAAAAATCAAGGAATCAGATAAATTCTGCCACTTTAGTTACCATAGGTGCTAGCTTAGTTTTTTTTAGCTTCCTAACCCTTAACTCCTAGAAATAAATCTAATTGGCCTAATATAATATTTTCCAGCAAAACCAAAGTCAGAGGTGACCAGCAGCCTGATTTCCCTTAAATTAAAGGTCCAGCGCTAATCTAATGAGATGAAACCAGGCACAGGGTCCCATAGAGGAGAGTTTAGCAGTTCAGGGGACCTTTCTATCTCTCCCCTACCTCCTCTACTTGTTAGTTGGGCTCCCTGCCACCTCCAGATTTCCCACCCGCACCCCTAACCTCTATGAGTAATAAATTTCTTCCCTTTTACACATCTTGATTTCACAACTCATTGTACCATACCTGACCTATATAGTCAAGGATCTCCCAGACTGGAGTAGCCATCCTGGTTTACAGAGAACTGACAATTAAGTTCGCTAATTCATACTAGAAAAAGTGCTGCAGACCTCATTGCTGAATATCACTGGGGTCACTTTAAAGTACTGTCTTTGGGGAGCTATTCACTGACACTAGCACCTAGTCCACCCTTCAAATCAATTGTATAACTCTTTCTCTGGAATGACCGTCAGAGCTGTGGTCATACAGCACACAAAAGCATGCAACAACAATAATGAAGGCCACTCAGCAAGACGCTGCCAAGTGCCAACACAAACTTACCAAGTTGTTTGTACAGTGCTGCCAACATAAGCGCGTGGCGGCAAGTTTGAGAAAACCGTCACACATCATGTGATGACAGCTCTGATGGCCATTCTAGAAAAAGAGTTCTAAGATTGCTTTGAGAGGTGGACTAGACACTAGCATCAGTGCACAGCTTCCCAAGGGCAGTAAGCACTTCAAGGTGACAGTTGTGATATTCAGCAATGAGTATGTAGCACTTTTTCTAGGATGAGGTTGTGAACTTCATTGTCAGACCTCACGGCCACTCTCAAGAGAGAGATCTCAAGACCAAATTAGAAAGACAGAACAATTACACCAGATCTCAATCTTAAGAGTACATCCAAGAAATTCATGGATACACCCAACAAAATTACACATTTGGATCAATCATTTGAAACATCAGCTTAAGATTTCATGTGAATGCATTTAAACCTGTTTCATGCCTTCTTCTTAGAATAAGTTTCTGCAGACTCATTGCTTTGTTATGTAACATTAGCTCTATGCAACATCAAACCCTACACACACATCAATCAGTCAATTAGTAAATAGAATGCCATAAAATATTGGGAAATACAGAAATCTTTACTTTTTATATCTGTACAATCTAATTCACTCCATTTTGCTGCTTTAAGTCATAAATAACATTGGCCAGTATAGTGAAATAGAATAAGTATAGATTTTGGAGTTAGCCAGGACTGATTTTGAACAACGCTCCTATGTGAACTTGGGAGATTACTTATCTCCTTTAACCTGAATTATCTCATTTTATAAATTTTTCTGAGGATTAGCCAAAAAGGATATAAAAAACATACAATGTCAGCACTTGCCAGGCACTCAATGTATAGCAACTTTTATGTCTGTTTTTCAAACAGAAGAATCATAGCATAGAAACTATGGCAAATTGATATAACATTCACAAATTTAATGTAAAATGTGGCTGCCATAGACAAATCAAATATTCATAGATCAGTCAAGATAGGCTAAATTATGCTGACCCAGCAAATTAAAAAGCTAAATCTCAGTGGCTTCACACAACAAAGGTTTGTTTCTCATTCACTGTACTATCTGGAGCCAGCCAGCAAAGGGCTGTCCTTTGGTTATTCAGGGACCAGAATGGGCAGAGATGCTATCTTCTTACAGCTGCCCCTTCTGGAGCATGCAGTATTCTCTGTTACCAGTATAAGAGGGTTCTAGAGGCTCTTGCATTGGTAAGTACATACTAGTGCCAAAAATGACATATGTCACTTCCACCCACAAACAACTGCAAAAAGTACTCAACGTGGCCCCATCTAACTGCAAAGCGGTAGAGAAATATAATCCTCCTGTGTGTTTGGAAGGAAAGGGGAATCAAGCTTAGCGAGGACTAGACATTTCTACCACAAGACGTCTCTACTCCAGAACGTTCAGAAAGTCCTTAGATTCTGTGAACATTTGAATCACTATTTTCCCAAGCTGGTTGAGTCTCATTATTGAAGAAGTGAACTACAGAATCAGGTTCATATTTAACTTTTTTAAAGAACCGCATTTTATCCTTGTGCTGCCTTAGCACAGGCTGAGCTGGTCAGTTTGGGTATGGGAAAAAGCATTACCTGTCATCAGTCACTGCTGGAGTTGCCCTGAGTATGCCAAAATAAAAGAAGCTATCAGCCAGAAAGAAACTTTGCACAACAAAGTGTTAAATGAAATAGTACCAGGCAAAATAAGGTAATGCTCTTTTGCTGTCTAGCACCACATAAGATGCTAACTGAAAGAGTAAATAAAAACACTCAACGTGCATTTAGCTTTCATAATTTACCTTCTGCAAGGTTGATTTAGAGTATGCAGAATATGCCACATTATTTAGGCTGTAAAAAGGAGCTGCTTTACACTACCTGCCATGTACAATTATAATAATCTGTCAGACAAATATAATTACAGAATGCGATGTCTGTTTGAGTGTGAAGGCTTTGATTGTGTGGTATTGTCTGCTTTACACGGTGGCACAGCGTAAACAATGGTACTCTGTGGTAACTCTCAGCCAAGGCTAATGCCCGGAGTCAGGAACGCCCCATCAAATAGCACAGATGGCTGGGTTTGGGTTTGAGGTTGCTGGCTTGTTTGTTCCCCACCACCACCCCCAGAGCTTTTTCAAAGGCAAACTTGACCACAATCAGCTTTCTGCAATACAATGTGGTAGGTCTCCATGATATTGTTAATAAATCCTAAGAGTAAATGGGAGACTAAGGCAGGGGATAGCTAATTAGCAGGGACCAACCGCCTTAATGATGAGAAAGAGGTTGAGAAAGGAATGCGTGGATCACTTTAATGATTAAAAAAATAATTAGGTGACACTCCATGTGTTTAAGAGATCAAGTTGTTATTTTATAGAGTAAGTTGTGATTGTAATTTGTTATTAGACTCTCACACCAGCTGACAAAATAACAGGTAACCATCATCAGAGCCTTTCATAATAGTATTTAGTAATAGAAATTAGAGTATTATATCTTTGATTTGAAATTAGTGCTCTCCCAGCTATTCCATCCATATACCAATGTGGATTAGGCTGTTTTAAATTTTATTTTTTAATTGATGATCTTTTTATCACTGTAACCTTCAGCCCCAGAGATTTGCTGTAGGACTTCTCTACAGAAGACAATGTTTTGCTTTTGAAGATGCGACTCTCCTAGATGAGATTTAAGAGGTCTTCACTTACCAAATTCTGCTCTATGGTAATTCATATGATAGAGAAGTTCAGTGTTGTAATCCAAAACTAAATTAATCGTCAGCACAAAGGAACAATCTGGATTTGGCATATTATTTTCTTTTAAATTACAAATACAGTTTATAATATCCTAATAGTATCTCAATCAACTTAGGAAGATCGACAACTTTGCACTAACAATGGAGGTTTCTTTCATATCTGGAAGGAAAAGCCTTAATATCATATCTCTTCAGGCCAAATGGGGAAAGAATTTCAGAAATTAATTCTTCTACTGCTGATCCCTTTATAATAACAATATGACAGAATTTTCTGGATGAATCCGCCATTGAGAAGGAATATTATTTTCATACTGTTTCAATGTTTGAGTCTTCCAATGTAGGTTCTAAGGAATGTAACAAACCTATTATAAAATAATTATAGAATCATGAAATCTTTGCATTGAAAAAAACCTCTTCCCAAGTAGAAATGATTACTTCCTCTCTTGAACCCCACTATACCCTATATAGTTTTCTTTGCTGGCTATTATAAGGATAATATGCCTACCTTGTTTATTTACAAATTCCTTGAGACCAGAAATTGTATTTCACTCCTTTTTACCTTCCTAAGGCTTAAAATGGTGCTTAGGTTACCACAAATTGATAGATGAAAGATAAAAAATACTGTATTTTAATAGTAGATATTGGCTGGCCCTTCCCCAGCTTCCATTTCATCCCCTCCTATCCCCTCTTTCCAACAGTCCAACTAACATTTGCAAGGTGAATCTCAGGATAATTTCTGGGAAGCAAGAGACAGAGTTGTACTTTGCTGCTGGTTATAAATGTGGAAATGTGTCCTAGGAGTTGATGGTAGATATTTCAGGACCATGAGGAGAACTAGTCTTAGGACAGAGCCAACATTAAGAGAGGAATAGCAGAGGCAGAAAGAAAATCGAAGCCCCACTTGAACCCAATCTTATCTCTGACTTTTCAATTGCAAAAAAAGAAGAGGAAATTTCCCTTTTTAGTTTATTTTTAATTTTTTAAAATATTTTTATTAACATAACTTCATATCAACTTTGGTCAGATTTTCTGTTCCTTGCAAAACAATGCATTCAGATGCAATTGTGAATATCACTACGGAAAAGAAGTGATTTGAACAAATACAATGTACTTCAAAAAAATGGCAAATCCTAATGCAAAATATACACATATACTATTTCTATCAATAAGTAGTAATCAACACCCCTAATTCACATTTCCTCCTAAAATGAACCAGGGATTCTTGCAGAAATTATTCATTGTAACTCCTGTATAGGAAATGTACTAGTTGCGCCTGGGACATGTAGTTATACCAAAAAGGCAAGAAAGTTCTCAAAAGCTACTTTGTGAAAGAACATAGGACCTTAAAAGGTTCCCAGTACCAATGATATCATAATAATGTCTATGGATTAAAGTTAATCAAATATAAAAATCCACAAATTCATGATGGTACTAGAGGAAATAAACTTCATGGTTCTTAAAGAATATGAGACCACCTAACTATAGAGAATCAATCAAGCACATAACCTGATTTTTGGTAAGAATTGTACCCCAGGAAGATCTAATAGCTGTTGAGGAAAAGTGTGTCTCTCTAGACATATTCTAGCAAAGAACTGAAGAAACCCCCGTGCTGTAAACCCTCATGCAATGGTGTATCCAGGCCATAAGCATCAGTGGCTGCTAACATCCCCCAAAACAGAGATAACAGACATTAGGTGCCTCTTGAGATAAGCACACTGCAACACCCACAGAGACTTCTTGCCAGATAATCAAACCTGAATCAGATCAAGCCTCTGAATCTAACCACTGTTTAACAGGAAATTTTTAAAAAGGAGGTAATCAACAATATCTAAACTGTGGGAAACTTTCCTAGAGAAAAATAACCCAATTTTTTAAAATTCTTCATTAAAGCCTAACTGTGTACATTAATGCCTTTATGAGATACAATGTGCTGGTTTGATATACAATGTGGAATGCTTACATCTAACCGATTAACATAACCATCTCCTCGCTTACTTATTTTGTCAACAAATAAACTGCAAGGAAAAAAGAAATGTAGGATGAACTTATAGATTAAAAGATTAAGAGCCATAACAACTACACGTACAGTGAGGACCTTGTCGACATTCTGATTTGAATGGACTGACTATTACGAGACATTCAGAGAAATTTGTACACTAACTGGTTATTTGATGATATTAAAGAATTATTATTAATTTTTTATACGCTTGATAATGGTAATGCAGTTATGATTTTTTAAAAGATTCTTCATCTTTTATAGACTCCTCCAAAAGTTATTACAGATGCACAGATATGGTATCTTGGACTTGCTTCAGAATAATGTTTCAGCAATAGAGGAGATAAGGAGTAAAGATGAAACGAGATCAGGCATGAGTTAACTGCTGAAGATGAATGAGGAGTGTATGAGGGTTCATTAGCCTATTCTTTCTACTCATGTATCAGATTTAAGACTTGTCATGATAAAAATTTTTAAGTACATCATTCTCTCATCATTCAAAATCACATCCGCATGCTAGTCCTCCTTGCTTTCCCATAAACAGGCTGTCATCCTTCGATAGCCTTTTAATTTCTTCCTGTTCTAATTCACCTGCATGCTTAGCCTCTGTTACCAACATCTGCATTCTTCCCAGACAGTGAGCATTGTCATACACATGCACACTCATCGCCACGAAAGTGGTCATAGCATATCCATCACTCTCCCAGCCCACACACAAAGACTTCATTTTTATCCCTATGGTTTTCTTCCATTCATCCCCTGGCACTGTTCATTTCAATCCCCAGATTCCTCTTAGATAGGACCACACTCCCTGACTCATGCAGACAGAGACACGGCCTGTGCTAGGTTGGAGAGTTCCAACATCCACCCTTCTGTGGGCCTCTATACATAATCTGGCTCAGTCTAAACCTCTTAAGTGAAATGCTGTCCTGGAAATAAAATCTGCTTTCTGTGTTCTATTTTATTTCAAATGCAATACAAAGCAATGGTCCCTAAAGAAAAGTTATGCTGGAGTTAGGTTCACACAATTTCCCTGAAATGTAATACGAGATTTAAACACAGATGATATGACTGGTTAATAAATGTCACCATTGAGCGGCTTTGTTCACCTAATAATATCATTCAGATCATTATAAACAAATTGAAGGGGTTCTTATGTGAAACAAACACGGCAGGACTTATTCCTGCGTAACACAAGACCAAGGCAGGGCAGCCAATCCTAACGGCCTGTGAGAAGGGGCAAGGCCGGCGTGCAGCTTTGTGGTATCCCGGGAGGATTTTATTTCCAAATATAAAATTCATGCCATGCTCACAGGCAGAACCTTAGAATAGTCATAATGATCTAATGACAGTATTGCCGTGGAAGGCTGCTACTAATACCTTGAACTGCTGCCGTTCTATACAGATCCAGGGATATGATTTCAAAGCTCGTGTGGAATGAAGACTGCTCCAGCTGAAAGCAATCCACCCTCGTAAAAAGGAGAAGGAAGAAAAGAAAAAGGCAGAATGCAACTGAAGCCCACAATTTGGAATATCTAGGATGGGGAGGTCAGGGTTGGTTCTTTGATTGTGGGGTTTCTTTTATTATTGTTGTAGTTTGGGGAGGGAGTGGTGTTTTATGGCAATGAAAGAGAAAAAGTCTCTAAATGAGAAGGCATTGCCTGCCTCTGACTTTTCAAATTGCCTCTAACTCAATGTGTTTAACTCTCTCTTCCAAGAAAAGAGGGCATAGTAATTGCCTCTGTTGCCCTCAAATTCTCTTCCCTCTGCTGTCAAGGGGGCAGAAGCTCACTGATGACATCTCCCTTGTCCTCAGTCAGCACTAATGGCAAAAAGGAAAGAAAATAAATAGCATATTCAATGCAAAAGAGTTGGGAACCCCTGTAAGTCTAACCCAATAAACAGCCAAGGCCTACTGGGCCTGTTACTTGACATTTAGATAGAAATAGCTGTTGTTGTATTTCCAGAAACCAAAAGAAACATCAGAACCTTTGCAAACAAGAAAGCTGCATAACATTTCAAATACTGGTTAAGTGCCTATATTTATAGTTCACTGTTTTAAAGCTAACCCTGCAATTCTTTGCAGAGAGGTTCTGACAGAGTAACAGGATTGTTTAAAAAAAAAAAAAAATATATATATATATATATATACACACACACACACTCACACAGACATACACACACATGCACACACATATCATTTTTAAAAGATGCTTAAATTTGCTTTTATTCTTTCAATAATTTGCAGTTGGAATTCATAATTTTAGCAGTATTTCTCACATATAATGCCAAATTCAGTAACAGGTATTTAAAGTGCATTGTAGCATGTGTTTAAGATACATTGAGCTCTTTGGAGAAAAGGTGCTATAGAAATCTAATAAATAATAAGTAGATGATTGACAAAGGATAATATTAGGAGCTCATTTTTAAAACTTTATAAAAATACATGTATTTGAGTTAATTCTCAGTTAGGCAATCTCCTTGGCAGGTAATATGTAAGGATCCTACCTACCTTAGATTTTTAAACTTAATATGGAGGGGGGAAATGTCATGGCCTCCAGAAACTGGTTCTGAGGTAGAAGAGTTCTCAGTAAGAATCCAAACAGGAATTCCAGTTTTGGCCTTGAAAATGCGTGCACTGATACTATTTGGAACGTGAAAGAAATTTGAAATATATAGAAGGTAGATTTATAAAGGGCAGCTGGATTCAACCACATGCCCAAATTTGAATCAGCAAACTGACATTCTCAAAGATAACACACATTATGTCCTTTAAAATTAAAAAAGGAAAACAAGAGCCAAGTATCATTACTCATTCGTTATTTTGTGAGTTGGTTCAACTCAAGAATGCATAATTTTCTGGTTATAATGCAAACTAAGGAAGGACGAGAGCCAAATATAAACAATTTCCTCCTTCTGGAGCAAAATATATAGCTATCCAGGGATACGATGTGATTATGAAAAGAGACCAGATGCCTGAATCTTGGCTGCTACAGGACCTGGCTTGGCAGCCTATAGTTTGATCACCAGAGAGGTAAAGATGAGTCTAAGAGAACTACTTAAAAGATGGAAATAAAGTACTCTGTAAGTAAGCAAAGCTGGGAACAGGCTTATCATAAGCAAAGTCAGCTCATGAGGATGCAGGTAAAGGTTTCACCAGAAAACCTATGTAATACCCTTTATACCAAAGCATGATATTTGAATCTTCACATAGGAGAATGAGTTTCTAATGCATTAGATTTTGAGGTTATATCCAGGACACGTTCTTTCTCTCTTTTCTTTGGTGATTTTATTGACTACTATGTATTACCAATATATACAGCAGCATATATAGCAGCTGATTTATATGTGTATTCTGTAGAGATGTTTTGTGTCTACCAACTAAATAACATCCTTCATACGTGGTTTCCAAATATAGCACAAATATAAATTGTTTATGCTAACGTCATTTGTTATTTAACTTCCATGTTTGCTGGGATTGAAAATATTTTACATACTACCACACTGTCTATGATTTGATCTTGCAATATCTTATTTTCTCATTCTAATATGATATATTACATATCCCTTCCTAATGATAAGCAAGAGGGAGAGAAAGAGGAGCCATCTTGAGACTACAAGAAAAGAAGTTTGAGAACCAAGCCAATATACTAAGTATGGGGGAATGGAGAGAAGGAAAGAGTCTGAATCATCATGACATCACTGTGCTATAAACCAGCCCCAAAATTGTCCCTTCTCCCCAAACCTCCTCTCACATGAGATCATTAAATGTTTTTGTTATAGAGGCTGCTTCTTAGTTAGGTATTCTATTTTTTTTTAAGTAGAAAACATCAGAACTGATAAAGTAGAATTTGAGATTTCAAAACACTAATCCCTGAAATACTCAGAGCATAAAATTTATGCCAACATATTGGAAGCAAAAGTCAAGGCCAATTTGATCTATAAACTGAGTTTTTGGGACAAAGAAAGAGAGAGAGAAAGTAAGAAAGCTTAGACAGTGGAACTTTTTAAGAAGTCCTGCTCCCTGCTCAACCCTGCCCTAGTATCAGAAAGGAGGACTAAGAGAAATTCCAGTTACATGTTTACAGAGAAGAAATAGAAGCAGTTGAGGCAGAGCTAGAGTTGAGTCAGAGTACCTTGTGTTCTGGATCAGGAGGGTGTGGCCATTTGAATGACCACTAAGTGGGGATCGAGCAGGAATGGAGAGTCTCTGGGATGCCAGCCTCGGCTCCTTAGGACCTGGCCTGTCTCCTACCCCACCCCTATCCCAGCATCAGGGTTTCATAACTAACCTGGAGGCTACACACAGACCCTGGGAAAGGAGAGGGACAGCAATGCAGAAAATCTGAATTGATTCAATTTTGTTTGAGAATTTAAAATAGAGATTTTTAAAAAATACAAAGAGTATCCAGATCCAAGTTCATGGTTTGACCTTCATACTCACTACTTAAGTACAGATAATGATGATAAAAGTCCCTACATGCAAGAATATCATATTCAACAGAGAAGATAGGCAAGAACATAGTTAACCATGGTATGTGAAGTTCTTGACAGATAAATATACAAGGTGACATTATAGTACAGAGTAGCAGGGAGGGCCACTGGAGCTAAGTTTTGAAGGGCAAAAAGCAGTTAACCACAGACAGGGTGGGGAAATGCTGAGTTCTGTTTTGGCCATGTCACATCCAAGGAGTGATTTTTGTTGTTGAAAATCAGGGAAACTTGGGCATGTCAACATGTTAATGGGAATGGGACCGAGGAGAAGTAGAATATAAAGACAGTGGCTACAAAAGATGGCCTGACAGCCCTGTGAGAGCAGAATGCAAAGATCATGGGTCAGAAGTTGACTTTGGTCAGAAGGAGGAGATTGAGAAGAGGTAGAGCTAGAAATAAATATAGGAAATTAACGAGCTTGTGGTTGATGGTATCTATTCCATGTGAGAGTAGAGGTTAGCAGGGTTTTAAGCAGGAGAGTTACATGAGCACTCTAGTGGAGATTCAAGGAATAGATTAAAGAGAGAAGATGACAAAAGACTAGAAGCCCAGAAACCCATTAAGAAATTTATTAGATGCATGTCTTAAGTTTAAATCTTTTATCCAGGGAGAATTAGTTTTTGTTAATGGTGAAAGGTGTGGGTCCAGTTTCAGTCTTCTACAAGTCATTAGCCAATTCACCCAGCATCATTGTTAAATAGGGAATCTTTCCCTCAATTTCTGTCTTTGACTTAAAACATGAACCTATAAAGATACTTGGAGAGAGTGCAGGGAAAACACCTGAAGAAATTGGCCTGGGAGAATATTTTATGAGGAGGACCCCCCCCACCCTGCCCTGGGGAATTAAAACAACACCAAAAACACATTACTGGGATCTGATCAAACTAAAAAGCTTCTGCACTGCCAAGAAAACAGTAAGTAAAGCAAGCAGACAGCCCTCAGAATGGGAGAAGATATTTGCAGGTTATGTTTCTGACAAAGGTTTGATATCTAGAATCCACAGAGAACTCAAACTAATTAATAAGAAAAGAACAAGTGATTCCATTTCCTTGTGGGTAAGAGACTTGAACAGAAACTTCTCTGAAGAAGACAGACACATGGCCTACAGACACATGAAAAAATGCTCATCATCTTTAGTCATCAGAGAAATGCAAATCAAAACCACTTTGAGATATCATCTAACTTCAGTAAGAGTAGCTCACATCACAAAATCCCAAATGACAGATGTTGGCGTGGATGTGGAGAAAAAGGAACACTTCTGCACTGCTGGTGGGAATGCAAGCTACTACATTCATTTTGGAAAGAAGTTTGGCGAATACTTAGGGAACTAAAAGTAGACCTACTGTTCAATCCTGCAATTCCTCTACTAGGTGTATATCCAGAAGACCACAAATCATTTTACAACAAAGATACTTGCACCAGAACTTTTATTGCAGCCCAATTCATAATTGCCAAGTTATGGAAGAAGCCCAAGTGCTCATTGACCCATGAATGTATTAATAAACTGTGGTATATGTACACCATGGAATATTATGCAGCCATAAAAAAGATGGAGACTTTACCTCTTTTATGTTTACATGGATGGAGATGGAACATATTCTTCTTAGTAAAGTATCTCAAGAATGGAAGATAAAGTATCCACTGTACTCAGTACTGTTATGAAACCAATGTATAATCACTCGCACTTTCACACAAAAGATAAAACACAACTATAGCCCAGGATGAAAGAGGGAAAAGGAGGGAGAGGGTAAGGGAGGTGGGAGGATGGCTGGAGGGAGGGTAATCGGTAGGACCTCGCCTATGGTGCATATTGCAAGAGTATATGTCAAATCTATTAAGAGTTAAGAGTATAAATGTCATAACACAATAATTAAGTAAATGAGGTGAAGGCTATGTTAACCAGTTTGATGTAAGCACTCCAAATTGTATGTGAAATCAGAATATTGTATCCCACAAATGCATTAATGTACACAGTTATGATTGAATAAAATGGTTGTGAGAAAAAGAAAATTTTTACTAAACTTTATTAAAGTCATTCAATAAAAACACAAAATAAATAAATAATAAATAAATAAATAAATCTCGAAGGCCTGGATTAAGATAGCAACAGTAGAAGGGAATAAAAGGAATGATCCATAGATATTTATAAGCCCAAATCATTCTCAGAAGTGATTGTTTCATTTTCAGGTATGAGGGAAAAAGAAGAAAGAGGGAAGATTCCCAGGAATGAACATGCAGCCAAAACAGGGAAAGGTTTTAGGGAGAAAATAACAAGCTTAATTTTGAACACATTGATAAATAGATAAAGATATTGTCAAGGTCATAAACAGGAATTTATTAAATGTGTCCATAGAAGGCGCTTGAATCTGTGGATCCAGAGTTCAGGAATCAGTTCCCTGATGACTGGAGGTTAAAACACACTCAGCTGTTGAGATATGTGAAGAAGAGGATTTTAGGGCCTTTGTGTTGACTCCATTCCTGTAATTCATTGATTCGATACTCTTCACTGTCTTCAATGACTCCTAAATATCTGTCCTATATTCACACCTGGAGTTGACTTTATTTCCTCTTGTGTGGTGATCCTGCTGGTCACTGAAGCCCCCATAAGCCCACACAGGCCACAGAAACTAAAATCTGCTCTAAACATGTCCTGTTATCAGGAATTCGCTATAGCTGTACAGTGAAGGCTGAAGACTGCTGAATGAGTAATTCTTAGCAGCAGAAAGCAGAGCTACGAGCATGAATTCCCTTTGTCAGATCTGTCACTAGCTAGAGCAGTTAGACAAATTTATGCAATTTCTGGTTATAAAGATTAATACTTCTATGAATACAGCACCACATGTCACTTTGCCCTTTAAGTGATCTTATATATACAGACACAGGCATTCATCAAATCACCAAAAATGCCTTTAACCCATTTTAATGCATATATTATAATACACAAATTAAATATAATTCCATTTTTTACTGTTTGGGATATAATTCCATTTTTCACCACAGAAAGTCAAAAGGTCTGTTTTTTCTTGTAGTATCTCATAAGTGATCTTAATACTGACCCAAATATAACCTACTAATTACCCTCTGTGTACCTTCCAGACCCTGATTAGTTGTATTTAGCATTTATATGAGACTGTGATTCTACTCTGGAAATCTTCCGTTTAGCTTGTAATTCCCAGTGGAAAAAAAAATTGCTGTGACCTATATAGTTGGAAAAAAGAAAACACAGCTACACTTTTCCAAATGCAGAACAAAGCAATGAAATAACATACCTTTCACTAGGGACTTGGTGTTATCTGAAACCCTATAATCCACATCCCATTTTGCTTTTTCAATAGGTTGGATGATTTTAGGGGGTGGGTGGGAGAACTAATCAATTTTGAAGCAAGCAGCATCTGCAAAAATAGATAATGTTCATCTAAAGGGCAACCTAGTCATAAAGCTTCATTGGGGCTAGTAAACAAACACACAGGCCTTCTATAGCTGGGTTCCCCCAAACATAGCCACCATGCACGATGGGCAATACGGTATTCCATCAATACCATCAAAAGAATTTATCAAGCACGAACATGTAGGATGAACTATGTGATTAAACTGACATGGTTCCTGAAACTCCTGGAATTTATAATGTAATCTAGCATCTGCTTGCCTAATAGAACACTTAGGGACCTAAAACTCATTGGGTCCAAAACTAAACCTTTATCCTAAATTGCTTTTTCTCCTGTGCTTCCTTATGCTGCTGAAGGAACCCAAGGTATCCAAGATTCCTCTTTCACCCTCATCCCCTATAATCAATCCAACTTTAAAGTTTATTGGTTTGACCTTCTAACTGTGCCTTCAACCATTGTCTTTTACTTCATCACTCCAGGCATCACCTTCTTTACTTAAACTATCCTAATATCAGTTGCCCTGAATCCCCTCCTCTGATCTATTCTTCACATTGCCATTGGAGTGATTTAACATTCAGATCTCAGTAGATTGCTCATCTGCTCAAATGCCTCCCAATCACCTATTTGTAAAAAATTCTGTCTTTTATTTCTTGCTATTCCTTCTCATCTTTTAAGCCTTTCAGATTCATTCGGCTGCTCATTCACTTAATAAATATTTGTTAAGCACAAACTTCATGTTACAGACAGTACTGGGCACAAGAAATACAGTGGTGATGTTGTTCTGACCTCAAAAAATTTGCAGTGGCAGAAAAGCCAGTGAAATAACATTCAAGTGTGATAAATGTTTTGAGGAACTAACTTGGATACAAACAATAAGAAAAGAGCTCTGGAGATCTCCCAATATTTACAGTACAGACAGAAGAAAGGTCTTCAAAGGAATGGCCAATACAGCAGGAGAGAATGTGTTGCCTTAGAAAGTCAAAGGAAGAATGTAATTTGAAAAGAATAGGCTCGGCGCCTGTGGCTCAAGTGGCTAAGGCGCCAGCCATGTACACCCAAGGTGGCGGGTTCGAATCCAGCCCTGGCCCGCCAAACAACAATGATGACAGCTGCAACCAAAAAATAGCCAGGCGATGTGGCGGGCACCTGTGGTCCCAGCTACTTGGGAGGCGGAGGCAGGAGACTCGCTTGAGCCCAGGAGTTGGAGGTTGCTGTGAGCTGAGATGCCAGGGCACTCTACCCAGGGGGAAAGATTGAGGCTCCTGTCTAAAAAAAAAAAAAAAAGAAAAGAAAGAATAATCGAGACTATCAAATCTTGTCAAGAGCTTAAGGAAATAAGGACTGAAAATTATCCTGAAATTCAACAGAGGGAAAAGAATTGTGGTGAAGTGGTAAAGGCAAAAGCCAGCATAGACTAAGGTGAGGAGTAAGTGAAAGATGAAAGATAAAAGTGTAGAAATATGGCCAAGATGGTAAAAGGAGATTTGGCAGATGGAAGAGATTTAGGGTTGAAGTAGACTGCTCTGAGGATCCATGCACTTTCTTGAGTACCATCATAATAACAGCAATTACTGGCTTATATAAAATTGTTTGGTTTTCTGGTCTAGCACTAAAAGGCAAAAAACACATCATTTCATCTTTATATTTTCAAGGCCTAGCACAAGTTCAGGTTCAAATAAGCACTTGATAAATATGGGTTTAACTTGAAGGGTAAAATCATGAGTAATCTGCTGTCATCCAAGTTTGTGATTCATTCTCCATTGCCTGTCCTCCTTGATTTGTCTCAATGTGCCTGCTGACTGCCTGGCCTGACTAGTAACCCTGAGGGTCCCACAAGCTTGCAGTCCTTGGACTCTTGTCCCATCCCAAGTACACTCCTAACAGTTTTTTTCCCCCACAACAGAGTCTCATTCAGTCACCCTGTAGAGTGCTGTGCCATCATAGCTAACAGCAACCTCAAACTCTTGGGTTCTAATGATCCTCTTACCTCAGCCTCTCAAGTAGCTGGGGATATAGGCACCACCATGAAGCCTAGCTAATTTTTCTATTTTTAGTATAAATGGATCTTGTTCTTGCTCAGGCTGGTCTTCAACTCCTGAACTCCAGCAATCCACCCACTCCCAAAGTGCTAGGATTACAAGCGTGAGCCACGGTGCCTAGCCTGTATATGCCTTCTGTACATGAACACCTTGAACTTAACCACATGAGCAGTCGTACCATTACCATTCTCTCCTGTAAGTCAGCTAGTCTGCTTTTCCAGCTTTTTACACCCAGAGGTATTTGAGGACTATTCTGAATGTTGTGTTCTAATCTTTGTTGTTCAGATATGGCAACAAACACAGCTAGACCCAAGTGTAGATCTTCCCCTCTTCAAAAATGGCAGCCTTCTACTTCCCCCAAGTAATAAGCAATTACTTTATTATATATTCCATCAACATTGCATAGCAGATGTTTGCTTAACATATTAAAACTCTGAGTTATTGATCCAGTGTTTTACCTGAGGAACAAGCTTATCTACCACAAAACAATCCACCAAGAAGAACATTAGATTATTTGTCCTTTTTATTCACTATCCAAGTCTTTATTACTGGACTAGTGAAGGTCTTAACATCCTAGGATAAAACTAAACAATCTTAAAATGTGCTTTCTGCAAAACTTAAGATGGTAGGAATTTTCCTGAACAAAGCAGGTGAAATATCCAGTGGTAATACTTTCTTCTTGGTTGAGTGGCACCATTTTCAAACGAGCAAGACATATGCCCTCTAAATTAGATAACATAAAACCAAGCGATCTTTCATATGTAAATATAATTTTATCAGAATAATGTAAGATGATCTCGAATCACTCATTGCTATGTTAGCTAAATATTACCTTAAAAAAGAATTTTAGCTATACTATTATAATTATTGTAAAATTTAAGATGTTCTTTACAAAGTTTCCTCAGTCAGTTACCTCATTCTATGTACATTTTGCAGGTAGCTTGTGTTTAGATGGTGCCCCAGGAAATAATAATTATTCAATGAGGCTTCACTGACTTTTAGTTTAATGTAGTTTCACATCTTAACATTTTTCCGGCTCCTCTAACTAATTCCATTTAGTAGTAAACTCTCCTGCTGTGCTAGTTAAGTCTCCCGGGAAGCAGACACCAATATAGAGTTTGTAATGGAAGAGATATGCCTGAGAAAGATAAAGGGGAGACTGGCTTAAGCTGTGTTTGTATGTACTATAAAAAGGTGGAGAGTGTGCCAGTTATCCAGATCAGAGAATTTGGAAGGAGTGAGCCAAGGAAGATTACCACTGACTTAGACACAGAGTGTTTGTTCAGTCAATACTAGCTCATTTGAAAGTTCGTTGAGCGACAGCAGAATTAAACATATACAAGGTCACACACAGTCTCTTGCACATCATAAAGCACTTCCTGAATGCTCCCTGTTTAAAGAAGGCAAACTGAGGCACCGTTCATGGACGGTGCCAGGAAGAGCCTGGAACCCTTGCCCTCCAATCAGTGATCCTCACCCAGAGCATTCGCTCTCCACCCCTCCCCCTGCCGCAAAGCTTGATGTGTGTTGAATACACTCTGTAGTTCTCAACATGTTTTTTCCTTACAGTTCTTTATTAGCAACATTCATTTAGGTTTTGGACTCTTGTCAAATGTAATGTGAATGGAGACCAGATGCCTTTTCTGAACTCAACAGAACAAGAGGAGAGTCACAGAGCCCATCTTGCCACAATCAAAACTAGTGCTTACAACAACACCCACTGTTGGTGACAGGCTGTGTGGAACAGGGCCAGTGCTGATCTAGCAGTAGATGCCAGCTCAATGAGTCAGAAAAACGTTTCAGATGTGCCAGGTTGCTCAGAAATCCCCATCAGTTCCTGGGCAGAATAATTGTTGTGTTCCCCCAAGAGCAAGGAACCAAGATGATAAGAAGGAACATTCCTAGGATGGTGTGTCATTCGCATCCCTAGCTGGCAGCAGAGGGCCACTGCTTTGAAAAGGGTACGGCAGAGCCTCAGGAAGGGCTGCAAAGGCTGAGGTGTCTGGCAGCCGTTCAAAAACACAGGATGGGTGGGGGTGCGGGGAGAAGCAATTGTGGGAAGGAATTCAAGGCGGACAAAAGGATTAACAGGAAAAAGATGCAGGGTGTAGGGGGATGGATGATTATCATTTGCTGTGGGTTTAGCAACACTGACATGTTTTTATGAATATTTACAAGAACATTTGGAAGCTGTGTCTTTTACCCACACAGCCTCCGCCCCCAGACCTCTTGGTAAGAGCTGCATCATATTTAATGAGGCTGGGGGTGGAAGGGGGAACCAGGTCCTCTGTGCCTCCAGATTGCCATTACCTTGCCTGGTTGCCAAGACTCCCAGGGGCAAATATTAAGTGAAGGAAAGTTTGAACAAGAGAAGCCAGGCCTGGATTTCCCTGCTTGTAACTTGAAGCCTGATGGGGAATTAAAGGGAATGAGAAGTGAAAAAAAAAAAAAAAAAAGTAGTAAAAAGGCCTGAAAGGGATGCAGTAAGAGTCTCAGGAGAAAGGCCAATTTTGATGCCAATGTTCTTGATTTCTTCAGTAGAGTAAAGGAGTTTGTCAGTGTCACTCTCTGAATTAAATGAATTATTAACAAAATCCCATCAATTCTCAATTCTTGTGAGTGGACTCCTGTTGTCTGGCTTTAGTCCACTCCATTCTACCACTGGCTCCACCAGGAGAGCCTGCTTTCCTGGTTGATTTTCTAATTGTTGCCCCTTTTGGGATTTCTCTAATTATATACTGAGGAAGAACAGTGGTCTAAGGCACACGCTCTGGACCTACACTGTCTGCATTCTAATCCAAGCTCTATCACTCTGGGAAAGTTTCCTCATCTCTTTTAATCTCAAGTTTAGCATCTCTAAATCTATAAAAGGGAGCTGATAACAGATAAAGATGAATGGATAAGCCCTTGGCATCCAGTAAGGTTCAATAAATGTTAGTATTATTACAGACCATCCTCAACTTTCATGCAATAATCATCTTGCATATGACCCATGCTTTTGTACATCATAGATGGATACTGCTAAAATACTGAATCTAGACTTTCAAACATCAGTCGACTCACAAATATGTCTAGTTAATCAAACTTTTGATTACCAGCTACTGAGAGAGGGTGGGAAGTTTCATGTGTGGGAATCAGTATTAACTTTTGGACTAATGCAAAGCAAACCTTCTGGCAAATCTGTGTTGAATCTTGCTGTGATCAGCCAAGTAGAAAATCATGACTATATTTCTTTTAACTAAAATGGGGTATTTTTGTTTTTCCTGGAGTTAATATTCACATCTCTTTTTGTTTTTGTTTGTTTGTTTGTTCTTCTTGTTGCTGGCTTACTTGACTTTCTAGGTACCTTTCTCTAATTCTTTCTAAACTCTTTAAAAGAAACATTCAATCTCTTTACTCAACATTTTCCACATAATTGAGTGATCAAATTAGTTTCATTGATTGAAGACAGACCTGCTGGGACTTTCCATTCATTCTCCTGCTCTGATCTGTATTAGTGGCTCTCAGCCTTCATACTGAGATCTGTCCTGAACTATCACCTAAGGGATTCCCTCATCAGGTCCTTTTATTTCCTGTATCACATATATTTCTTTCTGCTTCCTTCCTCTCTTTTACTTAAGAACATTCACAAATAGCTCCCTAGGAAAGAGTACACGGAAAGTAAGCTTTTTAAAAATTTGCATAACAAAAAATTCTTCATTCTCTCTTTGCACTTATTTGATAGTTTTGACTGGGTGAATAATTCTACACTGAAATAGTAGTTCCTCAGAATTTTGAATTAGTTTCTCCACAGTCTTCCACCTTCCAGCATTGCTATTTAAAAGTCAGATGCCATTCTCATGCTGATTCTTCAATATCATCTGTTTTTTCTTATTGGAAGAACTTAGGACCTTTTCCTTATTACCAGTGTTCTGAAATTTTAGGATGATATTCTATCATGTGAGTCTTTTTCTTTTTTTCATTTTGCTGAAAGTCAGATTCTAATCATTAGACACTTCATCAAAGATGTTTGAAGGAAACTTACTTTTTCTTTTGTAATTTCTATTCAACTATTTTTGGCAGGGTTTTTTTTCACATTTAGATGCTGACCTCTTGAACTGAACCTCTAGTTTTCTTTTATTTATCTCCTTCAAATTTCTTTGTATTGTTTTATTTTCTGGTTGGTTTCTTCAATTTTGTCTTCTTGGCCTTCAATTAATTTTTAAAGTATTCCTATCACTTTCTTTTTAATTTCCAAGAGTTCTTCTTTTCAGACTTTTTAAGTATCCTATTTTAGTTTTATGAATTTTTTTCTATCAAAAAATATTCGAACATGTTTTGTTTCCATTTTCTTTATTCTTAATTCTGTTTTCTTATGAAATTACTTAGTTAGTTAGTTGCATTGCTTTAGTCTCTGTTGAAGACTTTCCTCAAATGTCTGGCAATCTCTCCATCTACAGATATCTAAAGTTGCTGTTGACCAACAAGCTCAGATAGCAGGTGAAAGTGACCAGGGGGCCTCAGAAGGTGGCCAGCTACACAAAAGACAAGGCAGCTCAGAAAGGGAGCTGCCCAGCTACTGTCAGGAGCTGGAAGGCAGGACCAGCCCTGGCCCCTCATACCAGCATCCCAGGAAATAAGCCCACTGGGGTTCTCAGCAGAGTGACCATGGCCACATTCCTACCATGGAATGGTGGGTGGAAATAGGAAATGAGAGGATGTGGAAATGAGGATGGGCCAGGAGAGGACAGCTTGGGGACATCAGGCACTCAGGTTATTCTTACCACTCTCACCTGCCACCTGGGCTCCCTCCTGGCTTCTCCACAGCAGCTGTCTTCAGCGCCTGACATCTTGTGAGAGAAGGTGGTGCCTTTGTGTACCACTTTCACCCTCCTTTAAAAAATTAAAATGAAAGATTTTTTTCCTGAAAGTTTGGGCCAAAAATGTGGGTTCACATTATACATGACAGAGCATTATACACATCAAATGTGTATTTATAAAAATTTGATGTTAAATATTTACCTTTCCAATATATTGACTACTAAGCAAGTATGCATAATTATTATGGAAGCTAGGTGAGCCATCTGATGTATTCTGAATTCATTTGTATGTTCATTGTCAGTTAATAACTAAGTTGTGGTTATTAATTGCATTATTTTTTGACACAGAGTCTCACTCTGTTGCCAGAGTGCTGTGGCATCATCATAGCTCATAGCAAGCTCAAACTCCTGGTCTCAAGCAATCCTCCTGCCTTAGCCTCCCAAGTAACTGGGACTGCCAGAGCCCACAACAACAACCATCTAGTTTTTCTATTTTTAGTAGAGACAATGTCTTACTCTTGCTCAGGATGGTGTCAAATTCCTGAGCTCAAGCAATCCACCCACTTCGGCCTCCCAAAGTACTAGGATTACACAGGCATGAGCTACCATGGCCAGCTACATTTTTTTTTAATATCTTATCAACTGATTGTTTGAGTTCATTGATAAATATACCATGCCAGTACATTTACTTAAGTTAATGGCTAGAGTTCTATGAATAACAAAGTCCTATTTGATACATGCGATAAAAAGGGTAGAAATAAGCATTTTTTAAATTTAACTTCAGAATAACATTTTTAGCTGGGTGCAATGGCTCAGGCGATGGCACTCTACCCAGAGTGACATAGTGAGTCTCTGTCTCAAAAATTAATAAATAAATGAATAACATTTTTTAAACTGTACTTGATAAAATGGAGCTACAACATAGAAGGATGGGTTCAAAGAAAGTTCTGGGTCCAGGATCCTGACACTCAAACCGTCCAAAAATTAGTGTTTTTCCTCGGAAATATGCCATGACAGATTAATCGTGACCAAACTTCTCAATGAACCAAATGCACATACAGTGTCTCTGTGGATTTTAACATTATGAATTGAAATCTGTGTTAGTAATGGTTTTAATGAATAACATCCACAGACAGAGATGCCCTGATAGTGAGCAAATGATCAAAATCAATGTCAATGTTCAAAATAATTTAAGTCAAAATATACATGACCCAAGCCTTTTAGCAAGTGATGAATTATCTTAATCATTTCAAATTATTCTTTATAAAGTTATTCAAAATTCTGAGTGAGTAAAGGACTTTCTTCTTTCAAAATCTTTTTTTTTTCAAATTAGCTTGTCAAGGCCAAAATGATATATCATTACAGACCCTCAATATAACTGCTTTTCAGACACAAAATGTCTATTACAAAAATCAGTTTTACCTGATTAAATTAATACTAGGCTTTTGTGGAAAAAATTTTCTGATAAAAGACATATTTTTAAATATAATCACTTGCTTCACTTTAGACACTTTCTATAAAATCAACACATTTCAAACACAAGTATTCAATAATGATGCACCTAAGCTCAACTGCAAAGAACCTGGATTTTTATGTTAGAGTTGTGCTCTTAAATCGTAGGTGCATGAACATTTGGCCAATTTAAAGGGTGGTCCTAAACAAAACATTTCTTACAGTCATGGTGGCCCTAAAAATAAGAAAGCAGGGTTCCCTCCTATGTTGAACCTTCTATAACTCTAACATAGCCAGGGCCATTCTGAGGACTGCCTTTCCCCCATGTGCTGGGAAGACAGGAAGTAACCTGCCATTGTCCTAATTGGACAGTCCAAATTGTGCAAGTCAAACCTGTTACCTCTGCTGCTGCTACAACAGCTCAATGCTTTATACAGTCACAGCTATTCATAAAGCAAACATTTCTATGAGAACTTCTTGTTGTAGGAAGTTTCCTTATAAAATATACAAATAATACAGGAAAAAGAAGCACTAATGCAGGAAACCAGGAAAGAGGAGTTACAGGGGGGAATATTGAAATGGTGAAGAACATCGCAACAAATAGGTAAGAAAAATATAAGCATGTCTTACCCAATATAAACCTTACATTTTAAATTGTTTTTAACTATGGTAACTCATGAGAGAGAAAAAAACAATACATAAACTGTATGCCTTTCTTTATCTGAATTATTCTCATGGGCAGAGGGTGTTCACTCCAGGGCCAGGAATGTTATAGGCTAGTAGATAAAAAGAAAATAATAAGGACCCACAGTCTTTTAATCAAATAAAATACTCATGATGGTTAATTTCTGTTTGCATCTCTAGACCCACTCACCATTCTTCTCTGCCCTTCTCTGTGTACCAGCAAGTTGATCCTGAAGGACTACCCAGGCTTCTCATATCAGAGGGAGATCAGGACATCAGAAGGTAGGAAAAGACCTGTGTTGGGGTTTTACACAACGTAGCTCTTCCCAGTCTCCAGTAACCATTCACCATGCTTGGCCCCTTCAGGACTAGGAGTGGTACCACCCACCTCTGCTGCAAAGTCCCTGGATGCATTACCATCTACTCTTGCTTCCTATAACTCTGCCCACCTCTCTATAAATTGCCTCTTCTTTAAACCTTCTTCAATTAAACCCTGCTGAATATACCATCTGTTACCTGTTAGGACTCTTACCACTGGATCCCTGTTAATATTTTATGTCCATTTAGTCTTGGCTTTTTTGGTTGTTTGTTTGGGATTCACTGAGGATACAACAACTTAGGTTACTGATTGTTAGGTAAAGTCCCTCTTGTAATTGTGTCCCACCCCCAAGAAGTGTGCCATCACTGTGACTCCCCATCCTTCATTCCCCTACCCCCACCTTGTATTAGATCATCTACTGCCTTCACATTAGAATTGAGTACATTGAATTCTTGCTTCTCCATTCTTGTGATGCTACATTTCATGTTTTAAGTACACTTCCATTTTGTTTGACATAGAATACAAGCCCCCATGTGGTTGAAAACTTTTTACGAACATCCTATAAACCTAATTTGCTTAACTTCTTATTGGACAAATATAAAGATGCTGCAAAGAACATCTTTATATTTGAATTATTGTTTGGATTCCCAATTCTTGCCATAGGGTCCAGAATTTAATACTGGATCAAGAGTAAAAACGCATTTAAAATTCTTTTTTCTTGTATATATATATTTAATTAAATCATAGCTGTGTACATGAATGCAATCATGGGTACAATGTGCTGTTCTACATACAATTTGAAATGCTTTCATCAAACTGGCCAACATAGCCTTCACGGCATTATCTTAGTTATTGTGTTAAGACATTTCTATTCTACACCTAGTAAATTTCACATGTACCCTTGTAAGGTGCATCGTAGGTGTGGCCCCACCAATTACCCTCCCTCCATCCATCCTCCCCCTTCCCTTCCCCTCTAGAATTCTTGATATGTGCTGCCAAATTGCTTTCCAAATTGTACAGATTTTCACAGTTACTAATAGTGCTCACAATGCCACATCCTTGGAGCATTGAATATTGTCATTTTCTATCTTTGCTAATTTCTTAAGAGAAAAGTTTTTAATTTGCATTTTTATATTGGTTATAAGGATAAATTTTCTAATACTGGTCAGTATTTTCCTTTAACTTTTTTTGAACAACTTTGCCTATTTACCTACTGTAATTTGTATGAGGGTTTCATATTTATAACTTAATTATATTCTTCTCACATTATTTTTATTGAAAATATCTCTCAAACATGTACTTTGCCTTTTAATTTGGTAAATAATTTTATAGCTTTTATGATGTGATCAAATCTGTCAGTAAGTTACTTTATGATTTCTTCTATATATTTATTTTGAGACAGTGTCTCTCTGTTGCCCAGCCTAGAGTGCAGTGGCATCATCATAACTCACTACAACCTTAAACTCCTGGGCTCAAGGGATCTTTCTGTCTCAACCTCCCAAGTAACTGGGACTACAGACATGTACTACCTTGCCTGGATAATTTTTTTATTTTTTTATAGAGACAAGGTCTCACTAGTGCCCGTGGTCTCAAACTCCTAGCTTCAAGCAATCCTTCCACCTCGGCCTCCCAAAACGTTAGGTTTACAGGTGTGCACCACTGCACCCAGTTGATTTCTTCCTTAATTAAACTCACAGCGTTGTCACTTGGATTTAAAAATATATACTCCAATATAGACTTTCTGTAATTTTCTGTTTTAAAATAATTTTAAACTCAGAGAAAAGTTGCAAAAATAGCTTAAAGAATTCTCATATATCCTTTACCAAGATTCATCAATTGTCAACATTTTTGCCATGTTTGCTGTTTTTGCTCTATCACCCGTCACTTGCCACATCGTGTGTGTGCGTAGGTCATTTATTTTTTTTCTAAACTATTTGAGAGTAGATTGCATGCACTGTGACCTTATATTCCTTAATATTTTGATGTGCATTTTCTGAGACAAAAATATGTGGTTTACATTGCCATGGAATAATAATGAAAGAATTTTAACACTGATACTATACTGTAATCTGTAGTCCATTATTTAATCTTTTCAAAAGTCTCAATACTGTCCCTTATAGAATTTTTTCCTTCATGTACAGGAAGAATTCAGTCAGGGATCATGTACTATATTTAGTTGTCCTATCTTTTTAGTCTCCCTTAATCTGGAACATTTTCTCGGCTTTTTCGTGTCTTTCATGATATTTTAATTCTTAAAGAACACAAGCTAGTTTATAGAATATCCCTCAAAGGGAGTTTGCGTCATGTTCTTTCACGAGTAGATTCAGGTTGCTCTTCTTGATAATGTTGTATCCTTCTCATGGGATCACACCTAGAGGCACACAGTGTTCCTCATTAGTGATTTTAATTTTAATTACCCAGTCATGGTATTGTAAGCTTTCTTCTGTGTAATTAAGGTATTTTTCTCTTGTAATTAATAATGATCTGTGAGAAGACATATTGAGACCAAGCACATATCATCTTTATCAGACTTTCCCTGTAGATTTAGCATCCACCAATGATGACTCTTGCTCTAACCGTTCTTTGCAATGCGATTGGTTGCAAAATGCTGATTTTCCAACCCTGCTTCTCCCTCTATACTTAGCAAGGGGACAGAAGCATCCTTCCTCTCCCATTTATTTTTGTCAGCATGTAGTCATAGATTTCTTTTTTATTCGATGTTTATTCTATTTTTACATTTGAATGATTTATCAAGCTAATTTTTATTACAGCTTATTTTATAATTTATTCTGAAAGATATTTTTAGAGAATTTGTATTACTATAATTTCAAAATATTTTTATAATCATTATCCATCTTATCCCCATTTGAATTCTCTATTGCCACATGGCAAACCATTCCAAAACCTAGTGGCTTAACACAACAACAATTTATGATTTCTCACAAGTCTATAGGATGGCTGGGAAGTTCTACTAACCTTGCCTGAGCCCACTCATGAAGCTTCAGATAGCTGGCGGGATGATCCTGGACAGCCTCACTGGCTGGGTCAGTAAGTTTGTCACAAGTTTTTGCCTGGGCTTCTTCACATGGTGGTTTCAGGATTCTGTGACAGCAGGAGTGAATGTTGCCAGGCCACTGGTGGTCTTGCTTGGATCGCAGGAATATTATAACAAATGAATTTGAAGTGAGTCAGATCATGGTAATGGTCCAGCTTTGTCACCTCCTAGCTGGGTGACCCTAAGTAGATCACTTACCCTTTTGGAACTTTGGTTTTTCTTATCAGGAGAAAAAAATACTACTACCTACTTTGCCTTCTCCAGCAGCCTGTTACAAATATCAAAGAATATATTGCACGGAAAAGCAGGCCGTGTAACACTGATGGATATGGTAATGTTGTCCAGGATCACAGAATTTATTAGTGACAGAATGAAGACTAAAACAGCTGGATTTCTGGTCTTAAATCTCTTCAGGGACAGCACTAATTGGGCCAGAAGCTTTTCAGCCTTTTCTAGATCTTCAGAGCTACTGCAAACTGCATTTGTAATTACAAAAAGCAGGCAAGGAGTCAAGTGTGATGTGCTCTCAATGAAAACAAAAAAAAAGTAGCCCTTTCTCTCCCCTCTCTCCTTCCTCAGTAGCACAGACACCTTCATCCCTAAACAAGCTCGTGCAAGATCATCACAGCAGGGCATGGCCATCTCCTTCCGTTTCATGGGAAAGGATTATTGAGTGGGATGTGTGCAGGATGAGTGAGTGTTACTGAGAGTAGGAGGTGAGTGACAATCCTGGCCTAGATTGTGTTTTTCAAGTTTGATGCATGTCAGTGAAATGGCATCTACAGCCTGCTGAAGCTTTTGGAGAGTCAGAATCTGAGAGCTGGTGGGTGAGAAATTGCAATCTCTCTTCGATTATTCACCCCCTCCAATCTGTATTTTTAATTCACCCACTCTTAATTCCAATCTTCCCTACAAGCAATTTTCTAAAACTCAAGAAGCCAATTGCTGTCTTCTATCTCCATCTTCCTCAAACTCCGTCTAATACAGAAAGGAGGTAGTAAAGTCTGCACAATCCCCCTATCCTACCTACCCATAAACCCAATTTTCCAACCAGGTTGACAGAAAACAAGGACATGTATGCAGACATTTAAAAAAATAGTTCATCCTGTAAAAAGAGGTAGCATAGACTTGCTGGGTCAATGCCTAGCTCCATCCCTTACTGACCTCAGCACTTAACTCTGTTTTGGAGTCCCTCTTCTAACATGAGAATAATGGTTATAGCACATAGGTGTTATGAGGACAACGTGAATTAATACTTGTAAAACCCTTAGGGGACAGGAAAGTCTGTCACAGGCAACTACATGAAGCATTATCGAGTTTTCTACATCCTAATATGTTACCTCAGCCACTGCCCATCTGGTCTCCTGTCTTTAATCTTTCCTTGCATCTCATCCATTCTCCCATGATTAACCTTTCTCAACAACAACTAAATCCTCCTCCCCCTACCTTAAAGACTATACTATCAATTGCACAGACTCTAAGCTTCTGTGCTTAGTATTTAAGATACTCCTCCCTAGTATCTTTCCAATTACAAAGAGCAGGCAAGAAGTCAAGCATGATATGCTCCCAACATTCATCCAACCACACTGCACACTGCCTCGACAGCAGGGCTCTAGACCCAAAGCATTATGGGCAGTTTGGGCAGGATAGTCCTTTGTCATGCAGGGCTGTCCCTATATCTCCTCAGGGATATTTAGCACCATCCTTATCTTCTACCCACTAGATGCCAGTAGCAACCTTCAGTTGTGGCAACTAAAAAATATCTCCAGATATTGTCCAATGTCCTCCAGGAGATAAAGGGCTCCCCTGGTTGAAAACTCCTGCTCTACAAAGACCCCTTCCCTCTTCCTTATGCTTTCCTCTCCTTTTCCTTCTGTTTCCTTTTCTCATTCATTTTTTTAATTTGGTAAAATACACACACCATAAAATTGACCATTCTAAGGATACAGTTCAGTGGCATTGAGTATATTCACACTCCTGTGAAACCATCATCACCGTCCATCTCAGTACTGTTTCATCTTTCCAAACTGAACTCTACACTCTTTAAATGATAGCTCTCCTTCCCCTTCACCAGCCCCTGGCAGCCACAGTTCTGCTTTCCATCTCTATGAATTTCACTGCTCTAGGTGCCTCTCAGAAACAAGAATCACAGGATATTTGTCCTTTTGTGTCTGCTTTATTTCACCTACAAGAATATTTTCAAGGTTTGTCTCTGCTGTAGCACGTGTCAAAATTTCAGTCCTTTTTACAGCTAAGTGATATTCCACTGTATGCACATACCACCTGTTGTTTATCACTTATCTGTCAATGGATATTTGGGTTGTTTCCATCTTTTGGCTATTGGGAATAATGGTATCATAAACGTTAGTGTACAAATATCTGTTTATATCCTCACTTTCAATGCTCTCAAATATGTACCCAAAAGTGAAACTGCTGGATCATGTGGTAACTCTGGTTTTTTTCAGGAACCATCATAATTTTTTTCTACAGCTACTGCACTATATTCCATTCCCACCAACAATGCACAAGGATTCTTGTTTCTCCCCATTCTCAGCAATACTTGCTAATTTGAGGGAGAGGAGAGTTTTGAATGTCACTCCTAATGGATATGAACTAATTTTGATTTGCATTTCCATAATGATTTAGTGATGTTGAGCATCTTTTCGTGCGCTTATCGGCCATGTGTACATCTTCTTTGGAGAAACATCTTCAATTCTTTACTCACATTTTAATAAAGTTGTCTGTTCTGTAGTTGTTGTTGACTTGCAGTTCTTGTAGTTTTTTTGTTTCTTTGTTTTGTTTTTTTGGCCAGGGCTGGGTTTGAACCTGCCACCTTTGGCATATGGGGCCAGTGCCCCACTCCTTTGAGCCACAGGTGCCACCCAACTTGCAGTTCCTTATATATTTTCCATATTAATCCCTTATCAGATATGTAACCTGAAAACATTTTCTTCCACTTTATGGATTGCCTTTTCACTCTGTTGATAGAGTCCTTTGGTGCACAGAAGGTCAAAGTATACCAAGTTTTAATTTAAAAAATTAAGTGCCACAAGAAGTCTTTAAAAGAACTATCCCAAAAAAACCCATAAACCTATAATATGTAATTTAGAACCACATGAATAAACATGTATTCATGTTCTGTGGATGCTATAACAAACTACCATGAATTTAGTGGCTTAAAACAATATAAATTTATTATCCTAAAGTTACATAGATCAGTGCTCTGAAATGGGTCATATAGGGCTAAAATCAAGGTGTCAACAAGACTGTATTCCTTCTGGAGGGTCTAAATGAGAGTATGATTCCTTGTCTTTTCCATCTCCTAGATTTAACCACATTCCTTGGCTCATGGGCCCTTCCTCAATCTTTCAGGCCAGCAATGTTGCATTGCTCTCTGACCATTCTTCCACAGGCACATCTCCCTGTGACTCTTATGTCAGAGGAAAGGTTCTTTTAAGGACTCATTTTGTCAGGATAGGCTTATCCAAATAAACCAGGATAATCTCCCTAGCCCACAGTTCTTAACCTTTATCACATCTGCAAAACTCCTTTTGCCATGTAAGGTAACACATTCACAGATTCCAGAGTGTAGAATGTAGATATCTATGGGTGTCTATTAGTCTGTCTACCACAGAGAGTAAAACACTATGAAACATAAGTAAACCCAGAACTGGTACTGTTACATGACTCTCTGAACACATTTTCTCCCTCTCCTCTCAGCCGAGCAGCCTGCTAACTCTTATCCTCTGGACTTTTGGATGCTAACTGAATTTCTATAGACTCTCATGACCATCTGCTTTACTGACCAAGATATTTCATGAATTCACACTCTCTTTTCTGGTTTAGAATAATCAATATCAGAAACAGATGGGGTGAAATCTTTCGAAGTTTTGTCATAACTAAAGTTATCATAACTAGAATTTGTCATAACTAAAGCAAAGGAAGTTAGAAAAGCCTAGAAAACTGGAAATGCTACTTCTACATTAAGTATCAGCATGCACACTATATGCATGTTAAGGATATACATGGTGAGAGTACTAATTACTTGTATACTTAACATAAGTATGGAATAGGTGCTCAGCCAAAAGTATACAATGGGATTCTCCCTTAAGTATTAGTACCCTGGAGATGCCTGGCACTAGACAATGGAAGCAGGACCATGGTGCATAATTAGGTCAGTTGTTTTCAGTACTTAGTATCCAAAATCCACCTTGTGCTCTACTCTTTATCCGTGCTTCAGGACCATATAGAAGGAGGCACTTTCTTCTAATTTTTACAAAGGTATCATGTGAACTAGAGATAGCTCTGACTTGGAGGGCATGCGGAAGGAAGGGAGGAAACACATTAGCAGGACCAGACTGGGACACAGTCAGTCATATCCAGCACCCTGAGGGAGCCTACGCATACACTTTCCAAAGTATTCTAGTTCACTACCAGAAGAGTAAGGAATAGGCAACAGAGATATATAACACCTACCCCTAGACATATAGCTGGAATATTCTGTATATTCCCCAGTCTTGTGATCAGGGCAGAATCTAGCTAACGGTCTCCAGACATAGACATAATTCTATCAAAGCCTCCACCTTAGCTGCTAT
The DNA here is from genome assembly GCA_963575145.1 of Galago senegalensis. NCBI lineage: Eukaryota > Metazoa > Chordata > Mammalia > Primates > Galagidae > Galago > Galago senegalensis. The sequence continues at coordinate 53,054 of CAUYTI010012211.1, forward strand.
CATCTCATTCTACATCCACTTTTGTCCAGACCTACCTCAAACCATCCATTTTCATTCAATGATCTTCTTACCAACCTATACACACAGTGCACCATAGATAGCTGCTTTCTGACACACATATTAAAACATCAGCTTATGTAAAATAGCTCCCCAAAGTGACACAGGGTTCTATCAAAGCAAACCTACTTAAATAGAATCAATTATTTTTAAGCATCTTGTTTGTTTATCAAAATATATTTAATGGATCTCAATACCAGTCAGTCTGGAACTATTAGCTAGTCACCCAGTCTGGGAACATAGGTTAATGAATGATTTATTGATATTATAACATAGGGTGTCCCAAAAGTCACCCCCAACTGCCATACATAAGGAAAATGGGAAATTGTATCTAAAATGTACCTTTATTTACAAAATATTCATTATGAAATTTTATAAGACATTTACAAAATATTCTCTATGTGTTGGCTACCACTTCATACCTCTTTACATATAAAATAATGTTATTATGCTCCCAGACTTTATGGTCACTCTGTATGCAAGTAGAGAAGTAGAGAGAGAGTGGGGGGGTAAGAAGACAGAGAAAGGCAGAGAGAAAGACACATTAGAAATCACCCAGCATAACCTCATATACAAAGATAAAATTCATCATCATCAAAAGAATTCTCCAAGATGCTTTTGTTAAGAACCCACAATTTGCTTGTTCCCATGCAAAAATGCACTATTCAAACACTGACAAACAATATCTAAGAATCCCTGGTGGAGATAATGCTATACCATTGGCTTGTCATTCATCTCAAGGACTTTTTATTGTAGAATAGGAAAGATCTAATAGAAATGATATGGTTCTGTAGAAATATATATTTCAGTAAAATCACACACATTTCTACAGATCCATACACTGAATGTCTGTTTCTTTTATGCAACCAAATGAATGTTGTTGGAAAGAAATGTATTGGAATTTCTTTTTAAAATCTTTTCCTTTTGCATACATTTTAGAAGAAATGAAATGCAACCCTTTACAGAGGCAATGAAGTGAAAGCTTACCCTGTAAGTCTAGGATTTTGAGTAAAAGTACATTCTAGCCTAATATTCCCAGCGGACATATAAATAATATGCATTTCATGGTCTGCCTGGTTAGACTTTCCAGGCTCCTATCCAACCTCTTCCCATTTGTATGGCCATATATTGAAACACAGTAAATTTCCTACTGCTCCCTGAACTCTTTGATCTTCATTCCCTTGGACAGATTCTTCCCACTCTCTGGGATCCCCTTGCCTCCTTATTTACTGGACAAAATCTTATTCATCAATTAAGGCCAGCTGAAATGCCTTCTCTAAGTGGTAGTGTCCCTGGACTTTCTCTCCCCCTCTTCCCACTGTGACTGCAGAATTATTAACTTTGCATTTCTGTTTCCAGCACCTAGATGTGCTTCTGTTACAGCAGCTCTCACAATGCATTATTGTCTGTGAATATGTACATATGCTACCCACCTCTAAGCCTACTTTCCTGTGGAAACGTAACTCCTCATTTTTCCTCTACTCAGAGGCTAGCCCATTACATGGCATAGTTTGGTGAACAGAATTGAATAGAAGAAACACATAGAGATGAACTTTCCTTTCCCTGAGATGATATCTGTTCCAGAGAATATAGAAATATCTTTACAAGACCAATAATAAGCTTAATGGTACTTAATATCAATTATGTTCAATCTTCAATTTCAGAAATAGCTTCAGATTTAGGGGATTTTTTTCAGCAATGGCAGTTAAACAAAGATATTAAAGGAAATTTTATTGCAGCAATTGCTCAACTTGAAACAGGTTTGAGAACAAATCTGATTTAAATACACGCCATTTACTTCTATTTACCTATAAGATGTTTAAAATGGAACACTTTGGGACAGAATTATAAAAGTCTCCATCTTCAATTGTGAATTGTGAGGAAGTCTTTTTTACAGCTTTTCAAACATTGTGCTGTAGTTGGTTATTCAAAAGTTCAAATTATCTTAGATTGTTCCACCATCATAGATTGCTAACTGTAACACTTATTCAAATGAACCTATCCTCTGTGGAAAGCACTGGCTCCAATGGATGAGCTGCAGACTCCCACAAGATGGCGCAAACTAGGGCAATTCTCCTGGGTCCTGGTCTGCACCACTCCACGTTCCCATAGTGATGGGCAGCAACCCAGTCCCCAGTGGATGAGAAAAGCTATAGCTCCTCCACTGGCTTGCTTTTTTGTTTTGTTTTGGTTTTTCCAAATGCCTGTGGCTACAAAGATCTTTAAAATCCTAATATCCAGTCAGTGACGTTATGAAGAAATTAGCATTCCCATAACATTTCGATGAGCTTTGGTAGAGTAAAATAATGAGACTAGTCCGGAAAGCCAACTCAAGAAAATACCAGGGCCATCCGGAAAGTATTCAGCCACATATGTCCCTATTTGTTCACTGTATGCAGCTGGATACTTTCTGGACTGCCCTTGTATACCAAGGGCCTTTTAAATGCCCAGACTATTTCTACTGCATTTCCTCTCTAAAACACTCCCACAAAGCTCTCAACAAGGCTGTTTCTAACTAACCTCTGAGTCCTTGCTATGTGGGCTACACTTACACTTGTTTGTGCCATTTGCCTTCCAGACAGTAAATTCATCTTCCATTTTTACCCAAAAGATCCTGAAGCAACACTTGTTATTTGAACAGCTGGCACGGCTGCTTTTCTGCTGGAGTCAGTTTTCCCCTCACTTACACGGTTATGTGAGTGTATTAGTCATTACTTAAATATCTCAGTCACGTTTTCTCCTTCTTTTCAAATAATAAATTCTGTTTTGTGTGATTCGTAGCAGTAAACATAACACCAGGTTTGATTTCAGAAAAACATCCAATTGAGTTGTTCAGCTGATAGTGTTTGGGGGGAAAGAAAAGACCTGGACTTGAACATTGGCCCTCCTTACTTACATCATACACGTATAGTCCTTTGTTCAAAGGAAATCTTACACATAGGTAGAAATAAGTTTTAAGAAAAGAGCAGAGCATCCGTGATGGGAAAAGAAGTCTAGAGACCCCAGACACCTTGTGGGTCTCCCCTTACCCCCTGCACAGCTGCTCGGCCTTCCCTGAATACAGTATGAGAATCATCGTTCTATCTCCACTGAGCATGGAAACATCTTGCTTTTGGTTCTCTATGTTTAAATACACAGAACTTCCATCCCAAACAGCACTTCTCACATAGAGACCGAGGGGAGTCATAAATGACGTCTTTCATTGTGGGCCACTTTTATTTTCCATTATTTGAATTCCTAAACAAAATGCTTTTTCCCTTTATGCACTCTCCTTAGCTATTCGGGTCTTCTGAGATGTTCATTCCCCTTTCCAGGTCATGAGAAAAAGAGGATGGAGCAGGGCAAAGATTTATGGGGTGATAAGGCCAGCGTGGAAGTTCTGGCTTTGCTTTTATTACCATGGGACCTTGACTGAGCTTCCACCTCCTGATGTATTACATGGTATCAACAACATGCATCTCACAGGGTTGATGTTTGCTGATTAAACAAAATCATATAGAAAGGGCTCCATAGAAGGAAATTTCTGCTTCTCACAGTGATCACAGAGCTGGAGAATTTGGTCATGGGTGTGGCCACAGCTCTAAGACCTCACCTAGTAGCCATTGTTTTTACCACCACAGACTGATTATCTGTTAAAAGACAACAGACCTGGCATTAACCCTCCCTGATTTCCTGAAGGAATTGGCTTTCCTAAGAATCCAGGGCCAGTTCAGGATCCCTAAAACTGGTCACTAAATGTACCCCCCAAGAAGTCTGAATTCAAATTGTGCACTGGCATTAATCATTCCAGTGTCCGTCCATTCTTAAGACATTAACCCAGCCTCAAATCTTCCCCTTTTATCCTAATATGGAAGCCCACCTATCCTTTATCTCATCTCTTCAGGGTACCCTTACGTTGCCAAAATGAATGAAGAATCCATCTATAAAAAACGTAGTTTGCTTATCTATCTCTTGTTGCCCTCTCGTTATTTCTGTCTTCAGATCAGCCTTTCTCAGCATCACATCATTTGTCTACTCAAAAGCCTTTCATTTCCTCCTGCTTCAATTCCAGTTCTGATATTCTTTTTTTTGGGGGGGGGGAAGGTTTTGGCCAGGCTTGAACCCGTCACCCCCAGGCTATGGGGCCGGCGCCCTACTCCATGAGCCACAGGCACCGCCCCTGATGTTCTTGATGCTGTGGCACATGCTGACCTATCCAAAAGTAGTTTCCACTGCTCCCAGTGGGTTCCTGCCATTCAAGTCCCCACCTACCACATGGCAAGCTTCTGAATGTCTTCTCTGCTTCTGCCCACTCTCGAAAATCATTCCCTCCCTCAAGGCCTAATCCTCAGACCCTGAAACGTTCCTCCTGTTCCAGGCCTGCTAGCCCCCTTCTCCTCAACCTTTCTACACTTCCTGAAAACAATAACACATAGTTTAGTTCTTAATTAACTACTGCCTATCTTTATTGTTTTGTTAGAAATTCTTGGACACAGGAATAATATGTGCTGCTGTCTCTCATCCTTCCAAGCACATAGTAGGAAATGTTAGTGATCTGTGTGGCTTTCCATACCTTGTATGCCATCACAAAAGTCATAGCAACCACATCATTGGAGGACACTGCTAGCTAGTAGGGAAAGTTTGGGGTAAGGACAACCCATGTGCCCTCAACTTCTTCCATGCAGGCAATGTTCTCTTCCTTCCAAGTAGAGGTCAGCCCTGGGCACAAACTGACATATTTTGGCTCTAAAAATCACCATGAATTAACTCACTGTTACATTCCACTGGAAGTTTCCTCGAAGAGGCAAGATTTGCTTGACTGACATACAATAAGGACTCAGCTATCTAGAATACATGAGTAACAAATGAGTCTCTGTACTTACGTTTCTAGGTAAACAAAAATTTACCCCTAAATTCAAAGCATCATCACCTTTTAAATTTTAACCATTTGATGGAAATGGGCACTACATTCTCAAATGCATAATATATTTCTGTTCTCTTAAATTTCTGACATGTGTTTGATTTAACAACAGAACGGCATTTCTCAAACTTCCTATGACTTCTTCTACAAGCAGAGAAGAGTTAACAGCTGCCTCCAAGAGAATAGGAGGCAATGCCTCATTTTTATCTTAGGTTATTACCTAAATTTTGTATGCCATACTTTATCTTTATTTAAGAATGGAGTAATTATTTAAATCAATGGTTCCTTAACATGGAACCATTTATATATTTATAAATTTAATGAAGTTTTCACTTTGCCAAATGACTTCTTTTGAGAAGTTTATATCCCTTCTAGTTGGTTAATATTAGCATAGCTCTCCTGCATGAACTTATGGTAATAAATGCCCTTACTTGACAAAAAAAAAACAGTCCAGCCCCTTTTATTTTACTAGTCCATAAAATTTAAAAACCTTGACTTGCTATTTTAGTTTATCATAAAAATTGTTTTCATTAATTTCCAGAAAGATGTTCCACATGAGTCCCACATTTCCTATACCCCTAGCAGCCTGCCTTGTGCCCCCAAAGTATCCATCTTTCTGAACCCCAGCTGTGCTCTCAGGGGCAGCAGAAGTCCATGGTGTTTCTGGCTCCACACTGAGAATCCCCAACTACTATACCAGCCACATCTGCCCATCTGGGAAGCAGGGGCAACAGAAGTCCATGGTGTTTCTGGCTCCACACTGAGAATCCCAGACTATTGTACCAGCCACATCTTCCCATCTGCTTTCCAGCCATTGGATGTCTCCTTACTTCCTTTCATGTGCCTGCTAGGACAGCCTTTATCTCACTTTTCACATTCCTTGTTATACTTTCTCATAATAAGAAACAAGCTTACTGAAGATTTGAATAAGTATGCCTGAGCGTCTGAAGAATCTCCTAGGAATAAATGCCTGAGCACTCATGTACAGACATTATATCTATTTTGGCCATTGATTGTATCTGTTTTTCTCTCCTTTGCATTCTTTGCTACGTTACAGATAAGTGAGGTTTCTGGCAGCTAAATTTTGACTACATGAATTATTATTGTGTGCTAGATGTAATAAGATAAACAATGAATTTTCCACTTGAATTAAGAAGTGCTATAAGAAATGGTGCTAGTTTATCAGAAAAATTGTGATGTTATCTATTACTGATTCAAAAATAAGAATAATAATAATCAGCCTCCAAACTCAGCAGCAGGCAGCAATAAATATTCATTCTTATGCCCAGAGGTCTGTGGTCAGCGAGGATTCGACTCACCTAAGCTAGACTAGGTAGGCAACTCTGCTTCAGGTCATGGGTCTGCCTGAACATGACTCATTGCTGCAGGCCGGCTCAGAAGTGCTCCGTCTGGGATCCAGGCTGAAAGGGCAGCGGGTACCTGAGGAAGCTCTTCTCACCAGCGGGCGCAACAGGGCAAGCCCATCCACTTCAACACATTTCAAGCCTCTGCCAGGACATGTCTGCTGACGTCCCATTGGTCAAAGCAAGTCACATGACAAAGCCCCAGCGTCCAAGGGCAGGGAAGTATTCTTCACCCACGGCGAGGCCATGGTAGAGATGTGGAGGCATAATATCCCTACAGGAGAGTGGAAAACAGTGAGAAATTCAATCTACCACAGGCTGGATAACTTCTGACCACAGCCACTAATCATAATAGACTTCCTAGAAAAAAGAGAAAATCAGCTTCAAGGCAATTTTCTGAAAGTGGAAGGAAGATAGCTTGCTGGATATGAAGTGAGAGCTTTCAATCATGATTTGTTGAATAAAGGACATTATGAAAGAAATGGAAAGTAGTGCTTCCTAATGTGGCAGTTGCATCAGGATGCGTGTAAAACCGAGCTTGCTATAGGCTGGTTTTATAAGTGATAATTGATTGCAAATTATATTGACAGTTATTGAACGTAATTATTCACCACAGGAACCATCCTTAATCAATTAATCAGGGCACAATTCAACTTCACTTGCACATGGCAACAACCAATTTTTTTTTTTGCCTTTTTTCCTTTACCTACTTTGCTGTTGTTGAAACATTTTAACAAATTAATTAGATGTTAATTTTTAGCAATAAACGAAACCCTTAAGGTGCTCAAATTGTAAACTCCACAACAAAACCTGTTTATTCCCAAAGATTTCCCTCAGACTCTGAATAAACACGGATCCTCCCCCAAGGATTGCATCCAAGGAGTGGTTCCAAGATTATCCTCACTGGTCTCGGTCAGGAGAGATATCTCAACAGGTCTAGCTCTGTCTTATTCTCATTTAATCAAATACTTAAATAAGCACGTTGATCAAAATAGGGAAATGCAAGTAACATATTACACAAAGATTCAAACTTCTGAACAGGCGGAATGATGTGCAGAAGCTTACAAGATAAGACAGGGAGAAAAGGAAGGCCATGTTTTTAGTGGTCTTAGTAACGGTCAAATCCCCAAACAAGACGGAGGAGATAAAGCCACACACATGAAAGGAATCCCAGCTGTTTCCGTTTATATCATATAAGAGAAATTAACAGAGAAATGCAACTTCAAAAACACTGCTGGATACTTGGGCCGTGTGAATTATCAATAGTGCCCAAAATAAGAAATGGAATGGTCCCATCATCATCTGTCCTTATCAGACTCCAGAGAGGGTATCATCATTTTCTTTTTACCAGTGTTAGTGTTTACAAAGAAAGTTAAAATACAGAACTGTACATACAAAAGGTTGTGATTAAGATGGAGAAGAATTTCAACAACGGATCATATGAAAAATGACGGGAAAAGAAGATATATTATCTGAAGAAGGGAGAAGTTAGGACAGACATGAGAGTTCTCTTTAAATAGTTATAGAATTGGTCTGAGGGAAGGGATAAAGATGGATTCTGAGCAGCAACTGTAAAAATCAAAAGAGGATTGCTTGCTGAGAGTCTTAAGACAACTCTGCCCCATCACTTATCTCACGGAAGTGGCCTCCAATTAGTTACTCTGTGACCTAAGGCCATGTCAGCTCCATGATTGTACGATTCTGCACAGGAAGAACAGATGTGTCAAATTTGTTAGTACACTGAATTTTTTAAGTTCTCTGTTCAATTGAAAAATCAAGTACATCTTTGCAAAATAAAAATAGGATTTTTATTATAGCAGTACAAACATTTTATGCTATTCTTTATAGTTTCAAAACTATGAATATCCAATCAAACTTCATAATTGCTTTCATAAATGCCCAATTAAACTATAAATATTATTAAATATATCCATGTACAATAAGGAATGGAAACATCTGGATGAAAAATGGGAAATTTAGACAAGCAGCTGAATATTTTACCTACACAATGCTAGACACCGAGATATTCAGAAACATCAAATGGCGGGTGGAATTTTGGCTTTTCATTTGGATATTTGACTCTATCTTCTGCTTTATTTCAAAGTACTTTTTGGTTTTCACCATTTCTCTACATTTAATGGGAATACCTGATGCGCTCCTCCTCCAGAATAGCCATTCTTCAGCCACAGAAAATGCATTGTTTTTCCTCCCCCTACTCTGATCTCGTCCCCTTTACTTTATGCTACTGGAATATCAGAACTGCAAAAAAGAATCAAGACGGGAGCTTTTGGCTTTTGTGATAATTCACGCCCCCCCCCCAGCCTCCCCTTTACAGCTTTGTTCACTATTAGAACATTCAACCATCACACTCCAGTCTGGCTTTAGAGGCCTCCACTGTGAAGTGTTCCTCAAACAATCCCTCTCCACCCTATTTCTTCCTTAGATACCAGTGATCTATTTCTAATTCGGGATCTCCCCTGACTTCAGTTTCCAGGGTACCATCTCCTTTGATTTGCCTGGTGGACTCTGTCTGCATCGTGCTTACAGTCAAAATAACACAAATACTAATTCCAATTTAATGAGCACTAAATTACAGTCAAGCATTGCTTTAAGTGGTTTAGCTGAATTAACTCATTTAATCTTCCTAACAACATGGTGAAGCAGGTACTATCATTATCCCCATTTCACAGATGAGGAAATTAAGGCAAGTAAAATTAATAATGTGCCCAAATTCGCATAGGCATAGCACCCCAGACCTCTAATACAAACCTTAATTTTCTTACTTCAGAGCTTCTCTCTGAACTATGCTATACTGCCCATCTAGTCAGTCTACGCTAATTTGCAAAGATTTTGCCAAAATTCAAGCATTCTCAAATGCAAAGAAAATGGTTGTAATACTGTTCAAGCAGTATCTGAAACTCTCCCTTGTTCTAGTACCCTGCACATACTTGGTACAAGGAAGCTGACACTTTTTCCCTGAAAAATTCTAACAACTGCCTTCCAAGTGCTTGTCCTTCACTTGTTCTCACCGTTCTCAGTATAATATAAATGCAGCACATTATCTTTACCAGTTAAGAACTTTGACTTGTTTTATAAAGGTTAATCCACATGAATGAAATATTTCATTCATTCCTTCAACAAATATTTATTAAACCATTCTAAGTACTGGTAAAACAAAAAATCTCTCGCAGAAAGTATGTTCTTGTAGGAGAGCTGTAATAAGTAAAATAAATATTTAAATGATATTTGTGTCTCTCCTACAAGATCTAAAGTAGATGAGCCCCCAGGGAAGGCATCACAAAGAATATGAGTTCACATGAAGGCCTGCAGTAGGGAGGGCTGTAGCCATGAAGCTGTATGGAAAAGAAGCATTCATGGCAGAAGGGGCAGCCTAAATTCAGAGCATGCCCGATATGTTCCAGAAACACCAGGAAACCAGTATGGCTAGGGGAGAGAAAATGAGGCAGGAAGGAGGATGGAAATGAGGAGGACAGGGGTGGAAACAGATGATATGATCATACAGGTAGGGAAGTTGGGGTGGGGGGTGTCTAGATCATGAAGAACTTTTAAGCTATTGTATAGAGTTTGGCTTTTAAGAATGAGCTGAGAAGCTAGTAGAGGGTTTGAAGCAGAAGAGTGATCAAGATCTAAACAGGATCCTCTGACTACAGATTGGGAGGAGCCAGCAACATGGCAGGGGCAGGAGACAGGAGGCCAGGTAGACGGTTATCCCAGTGGTTCAGGAGAGAGATGGTTCAGTATCTTGAATGAGGGGCAGCATTAAGAGAGATAAGAACTGATAGAATTCTATTTTGGAGGTAGAACCAACAGAATTTGCTGACAGACATGGGGTACGAAGGAAAAGAGAGGAGTTGAGAGAGACAATGAGATTTTTGGTCTGAAAAGATAGAAGAGAGATAATTAAAAACTTGAAGAGAGAGACTCAGCCACATATTCACTTAATACATAATGAATATAAATTTTAAAATAGTAAAATGAGTTGAAATTCCTCTGGAAACTGTGAAGTATGTGTAAAGCAAAAACAGGATAATAGGAAGGTGTGTTATTAACATATAGGCTAGTTCTCCATTTAAATATGACATTGATAGTCCTGTGTACCCAGTAAGTTTTTAAAAGGTATAATTCTTTCTACAGTGATGCTCAAATAGCAGATAGTGAACACAGCATTAAATATTTGCCAGGAAATCTGATAGTCAGATTTTGATATTTATTAAGAACTTTCCATATTGAGTTTAATTAAGGATTTGATTATGAATTCTACCTTGAAGGCATGATTACTACTTATCTCTTCACTCTTGGGCCAAAGAGAATTACAGATGCTGAATATCTCCCCACTGCATCCATGAAATAGTCATTAGTTGGAAAAGGCATCTCTTTTCTCAGTGCTGAAAATTGCCTGGAGAAATTTAACTCATTCAGCTTTTATGGTACTCCTGTAAGGAAGACTGGATGTATTTTTAATATTATAACCAAGAAGATAAATGGATCATCACAACTAATTTCCTGATAAATATACAATTGTCTTTTATTACCCTTTTATTATCACATATTAGTCTTTTATTCCTGTTAATACTGTGAAATATGGCAGGGAAATAATGCCGCTTTTTTAGAGGGCATGCATAAAATTCACTACTCACTTCCATTACTTAACTCAGCATCTTCTTTTCCTAGCTTTCCCATTTCCAGCAAGTCAATGGAAAAACATCACCACAAATTGGGGGACTCACTCTTTAAGGAACCCATTGTTAGCTAAATATCTTGGGTATCATAAAGAGCTGGAGGGTTATGGCAACCCATTTTAGCTCTTAGGAACTTTTGAAACACACTGGTAATTGCATGAGAAGTCATATGGCTCTTCAGCAAAGGAGGAACTCTGGGACATAGCTGTTGTCTCTCTACTAATGAATCAAAAGGCTAGCATACGATGCACTCACACCAGTGGCAGTCCCACAATCCCTTAAAAAGTAATGATGCAAAACTCCCAGAAGACAAGCCACAAAGAAATGCCTAATTGCTCAGCTTGCTGATTATGTCTAGAGCTTTGATTCCCCTGCCTGGGACTTTACCTGAGGAGGTGGCGAGGTGTAAAAGTCCTTTTCAGTGAACTATAACTCTGGCATTCTCTCTAACTCTTCACTCTGTTCCCCAGCCCAAAGAAAGTTTTTATTTTCCCACTATGACAGGAGGATGTGGGTAATTGGGGAAGCCCAGAACCTAAGCATGACCATTATCTTTCCACAACTATCATTTATACAAAGATTTGACCTTGCGCTCATTTGGCTTGCATGTGGTTTTCCCAGCTATGAGTACCATTTCTTGCTTGATTTGCTGGAGAAGAAATGCACCCCCATTAGATGTTTAATAAGTTAGCAATCCGTTCCCATTTCTTTCTTCCACCTTAAAGCCTCAATATAAATATATTAATTTTTCAGGAAGGAAAAAAAGGCAATATTTTATCCACCACCCGTGTCAAAATATAACGTGAAAGTTTTTCTTTCTAGTTAAAATAAACAAATATGAACAGAAGGCTGTTTTCTCTGATCTTTCTCTGACATGACTCTTAAAATCCTCAGGTTCTCCACTCCCTTCTCTACTTACCCACGGGTTGTATCATTTATTAGTGACATATCCCCTTTATTTTAGACAGTGTCAGTCATGATGGTAACCCTAGGTAACCTGTTTCTCCAGAATGATAGCCTAGTTTTAATCTTCACTACTTTCTCAGTATTCCTGCAGAGCTATCACATATTCAGATAGTTTTTGCAATCTCCACATTAGTGATTTGTTTCTGTAACATTCCTTTCAAAAAGACAGCCTCATCATAATACTGTAAATAACTATGTTTTCAGATGTTTCTCTAATTGTCTTGCATATAATAATAAATATAATTAGAAGAAGAAGAAGAAGAAATTGCAGAGTATCCATTTTGTGTATTAAAATTAGTGGAATCAGTTTTCCGACTAATATTCTTCTATGAGAATCACATTCAGAACTTACAAACTGCAAATGTTTACTTTTATTGAAGAAAGATAGGTAGCTTCCTAAACAGTTTTAATACCAGGAATAAATATGAATTTGTGAAAGAGAATTGATTTAGTGTCAATCATATGTCATTGTTCTAAAAGTAAACTACAGAGCTTTTCCCAAAACACATTTAAATAGAGTAAACCACTCCCCCCTTCTTTCTTTCTCTCTCACAAACACTTAAACATAAATATGCAAACCAAAGGATCCATCTTCAGCTGGGTAAAAATATGTACTGAAAAATTGTTATGAATAAGAGAGTATATATACTACATTAAGTGCTCAATGTTTAATAGCAACAATTAGTAAACTACAGAGTTTCAGGGAAGAAGGGACCACTCTAGGCTAAGAGTATCGACAAATTGTTCAAATCAGAAGTGGAATTTGAGGTGGATCTTTCAGGATAGGTAGGATTTTGATAATTTTAGAAGTCTATTTCAGTGGGAAAAGTAGTGTTAGCATGGTGACCATAATGAAGTGTTGTTTTTTTTTTTTAATAGACGGTGAATGCATTTAGTTGGAATAAATATCATGAGAGACCATGAAAGATCAGACTGGACGATAGTTTGGGAACAGATATGGAGGACCATAAATGGCCAAGAAACGTGAACTTCCAAGGATACTACCATACAGAAAGTAAAAAGACAACCCACAGAATGGAAGAAAATATTACAGATACTATGTGTAAATATGATAAAGGTCTAATATCAAAAAAAATAAAGAACTCTAACAACTCAACAATAAGAAGGGAAATAGCCCAATCAAGTCCTGGGGGAAGAAGTATTTGAATAGATATTTTCCTAAAGAATATATACAAATGGCCAAAGCACATGAAAAGATGCTCAATATCATTAGTCATTAAGGAAATGCAAATTAACTCAGCATCTTCTGAGTTAAGCGTAAGACACCATACTGACTAGGATGGCTATAATAAAAAAATAGACAATTACAAGTGTTGACAAGGATGTCAAGAAATCAGAACCATCTCACATTGCTGTAAAATATAAAATGGTTCATCTCCTGTGGAAAACATTTGGCAGTCTTTGATAAATTCCAAAAAGTCAAAAAAAATTGTTATGTTTATTTTATCCTATGACTCAAAAATTCCATACCTAGATATATGCTAAGAGAAATAAAAACACATGTTCACACAAAAAAAAATATTATACACAAATGTATATAGCAGCACTATTCCTAGTGACCAAAGGTGAAAACAACTCAAAAGTCCAAGTGAAGAGTAGATAAAGAAAATGTGGTATAGTCATACTAAGGAATATTACTTGTCTATGAAAAGGAATGAAATGTGGGTACATGCTACAACATGAACAGAATTTACAAATACTTGCTGTGTGGAAGAACCTGGGCACAAAAGGCACATATTGCATGATTCCATTCATGTATGAAATCTCCAGAATAGGCAAATTCATAGAGACCAAAGGTAGATTAGTGGTCCCTAGGGGCTGAGTGAAGGGAACACTGGGGAGTGATTGCTAGCAGCTATGGATTGGGGTAGGAACCCCCAATTTCTTGACTGAAGAAAATTATCTGAAATTAGATAACAATGGTAGTTGCCCAACTCTGTGAAACCACTGAAGTTTACACTTTAAAATGATAAATTTTATGGTATATTAATTATATTTCAACAAGAAGAAATCTTCAGGGAAAGAAAAAAAAAAACCTTTATCTTTTAGGCCCTAAGCAGCGAGTGAAGATTTTTGGGTAGGAGCATAGATTCTTCCCCTTTGCATTTTGATCTATCTCCTTACTTCATCTTGTCCCCTGGCCTGCAACAGCTTTTCTCCCAGTGTGTGCCTAGAATGCTTTAATGTTATGACATGCTTTAACAAAAATGGTTTTCATAGTCAAAAAGCTTGAAACTGTATTCTAGCTCTCTCTCAGATATTTCTTATTCATATCAATGCCATAATGGCCTTGAGAAGTGGTCTATTAAACTTTGTTCAAGGAGCATTTTTCAAATTTATTTAACCACCACGGATCTTCTGCATTAGCGCATGCATCTCAAGGTTAAATCATACAGCACTCAAGGACACAATGATCCACAGAAATCACACTTTGGGAAATGCTGGACCCTAACTATGCTGGAGAGATCATGATCTCTTATCCAAGATCCTATCACTCCCTCACTTTGCTCTACAAGCCTCCCTTAGTGACCATCCACTGGATCCCTGATCCTTGCCATGTGACACTCAGCTACATCACATTATTAACATTCTTCTCTCAAAGGTGACCACAGATTTCCTGTCTACTAATCTAACTGTTAGATGTTTGTTTGTGATCAAGTAAATAAAACTTTTTATCTTGTAATAATGATGACCATCTTTTCTTGCAATTTCTCACCCTCTTTGAAATCTTTTTTCCTCTTCCTGGTCCCCAAGTGAGAGATATTCCCCCAAAGATGAATTCATTTGGTGGGGGGAGGGTGTTTGTTTTTGAAATAGAGTCTCACTCTCTCATCCAGGCTAGAGTACAGTGGCATCATCACAGCTCACAACAACCTCAAACTCCTGGATCCAAGCAATCTTCCTGCCTCAGCCTCCCAAGTAGCTGGGATTACAGGTACCTTTCACCATTCCCTGCTAATATTTTCTACTTTGGGTAGAGGTAGAGGTCTCGCTCTTGCTCAGCCTGGTCTCAAACTCCTGAACTGAAGCAATCCCCCCCTTCCCCTGTTGGTCTCCCAGAGTGCATAGGCATGAGCTGCTGCACCCAGCCTGAAGATTTATTCTTGACCTTTTTATCTTCTGGAGCTCCTGGCGATTTAATCCAACCCACGATTTCTAGGAGACTTGGAACCTTTCACCACAGGATCTTTCCATAGCACTAGTCCCTCATTTTCTACCATTGGTGACACCTGATGGCCCACATAGACCACAATAGCTGCTCTGTCTCAGTGTAACCTAAACTGAGCACACAAACTCAATCCTGTGCTTTCTCTATCTTGAATAATCTCAGTACCTTCAAAATTACTACAGCCCCCAAATCACAATATTTCTTCCTTCCTCTCTTTTATCCACTCACTTGCCAAACCTATTGATTCTACATTCATGCCTGAAAATAACCTCCTTCAAGGACTGACTATACCTTGACTGGACTATCCCACCCTATATCTAGATGTTAATGTCTTTTCCAACTTCCATGCTCTGTCTATACCCTCACATTTATAAGAGAACTCATAAAATAAGGTAGAGAATATTATCTTCCCCACTACTGGAAGCTCCAGGACTCAAAAACGTAACCTTTAGAATGGACTTCACAATTTAAGATTTCTACTGCATTGCTTTGTACCCAACTAAGTTCTTGAAGGAATTTAAGGTAGCTAGTGTCTTGTACACAGTAGCTCTCAATAACTACAGTAGAACTTCTGTAAGTAGACTACCTATTCCACACACTGGTCAACATACAGAGGTGGTCAAATGAGGAACTAGGCCTACTGTACTGATACATAGATGTGGTGCATGTCTAGTCTATAAAAACTAGGTCAACTTAGGGAGTCAGTGTTGAGAGGTGGCCAATTATGGAGGTTCTACTATATTTATTGAGTGAACAAATTTTCACATCTTAATTTTTTTTACAAGAATAAAGAAGAAGGGGTAGGCAGAGGGAGAGTAATTGGTGGGACCACACCTATGGTGCATCTTACAAGGGTACATGTGAAATATACTAGGTATAGAATATAAATGTCTTGACATGATAACTAAGAAAATGCTCTGAAGGCTATGTTAACCAGTTTGATGAAAACATTCAAATTGTATATAAAACCAGCACATTATACCCCATGAAGGCATTAATGTACACAGATATGATTTAATAAAAAATAAAAAATAATTTTAAAAAAGAATTTCTCTCTTAAGCTTTGCTGATAATTTGCAGCTAAAATGCAAAAGATTATAAAAAAGAAATGATCATTACAGATGGGCTCCCAACTTAACTTGTATCTCATACATGCAAACGGCACCCCACCTAGACTAATATAGGAATTCATGTTCTCTCTCTGCTGTTACCATTACCACAAAGTTTTGGGAGGGGTTCCCAAGGACAGAAATACTGTTGCTTATCGCCCTTGCCAGGATGGACAGGGCGCTGGTCAGGGTAAGGTCAGACTTTAGTGCTCTGGTGATCCCTTTCTCTCCCAACCCATCCCTTTCCTGCCCTCCATCCAAACCCTCTGGTCACCCTCATTCAATTTCTGTTCTGCTAAAAATCCTTCTCCAGCAACAGGAGCCCCCACTGCCTTTAGTCCACAACACTCCAAGTTCTATTTCCCACAGATAGGAGAGGAAGCCTTTCTTCTCCTCTTGGAGATGGGAAGATTGACCTTCCCTGACATTCTATGGTATTCTAAATACCTTTCCCATAGAAATATTATTTAAAATAATGATTACTTTTCTCATTTCAAATATATTTCACATGCTGGCCAAGAAACACAACAACCATTTATCACAATGTTTTCATGGGAAAATGGCTTCAAGTTTTAACCATGAATTTACAAATGAAATTAGTTGCATAAGATATTCATATATGGGGCAGCGCCTGTGGCTCAAAGGAGTAAGGCACTGGCCTCATATGCCAGAGGTGGCGGGTTCAAATCCAGCCCTGGCCAAAAACTGCAAAAAAAAGAAGATATTCGTATATTGAGAACTATACTTCCCTTGAATAGAATTATCATTAGAACTCATCCTAACTCCTGTCTGTGTTTTGTTGCTATTGGTAGTTCAAGAAGTTAAATCTATGCAATCCAAGAAAGATCTCCCCAGTTAAATTTTTAGGGATGAAATTGGGGAAACTATGCCTTAGACTCTTTCAGGGAAAGTGAACAAATATTTTGGGTGAAATCCAAATAGATACTTGATTTTCCAACTAACTCAAATGTGTGAACTTTTGTAGGAGAAGTCAGTCAAGGTTTTAATTTTTAAAGGATAAGAACTTTTTAGCCACCCTTCAAAATATGCTTCAGATTTCTCCCATCACCTTCAGAAGATGTTATACTGCTGACGACGAGGTGTGATTTTATCACATCAAAATACACACACACCTGTGCTTAAGATGCAAAGGTGATTGTGAATAAGACGCACAATCTGAAGGTACAGCAGGATGGTACAGAGCAGAAGGTTTGATAATGAGAAATTACAGTTTCCTGCAATTCTTGAAGACCAGAGGGAGGGAATTATTTGCTTTATGCTGACAGCAATTTCCCTAAACCCTGTGAGATGGCATAGCTCAAGCTGTTGCAAATGTAGACATAGGAGCTCCCAGCCACAGCTCTTGGTTGGAACAAGATTCCCTGGGGCATGAAATATATTGAAAAACCTTCCTAAATAGGATTGATCACTTAATTTAACCATTTGAGAGAAAATTCCACATAGCCTTCAATTTCTAGCACTTGTTCACAGCCCCCTGAAAGTGAAATCACATCCACCATAGATGAGCGTATATGTATGTACATACATTTTAATTAGATATTCTAATCACAGGTGATCATAAATCTAATGTATTGAAAGAGACACTAGTTATAGGATATCTTTTACCTAGGCTTTCATAATATAGTAGCATAACCAGCAAGCTGCTCACCTTAGAAAAATATTAAATCTTGTAGATACTTACTTGTGTGTTTTCTTTTTTTCCAAAATAGTTACAGTGACACCACCCATGGCCACCAGGCCTCAAAACAAAACAACCAGCAGCACAAAGAAGCCCATTGTGTTTTAAAACAGAGGAGCTGATAGCTGTTTAGTTAGCCGGGTACTTTATTCAGAGGGGTTAACTTCTGCCTCTCACTTAGACTTTTCCTTTCATGAATGAACAATTAATTACCTCACTGCTGTCTGCTGCCGCGCTTCCATGTACAATAGCCCTTTGTTTTCTTGCAAAGGAAAAAAAGCTTTGAAGGATTTCAATCTTCAAAAACATGGAACATGTTCTTTCTCTTTATTTCTGAACACACACAAAAAAAGTCTATTCTTATGTATATTTAATAACAGGCTTCAAAAAGACCGTCATTGTGTACCTGAACATGATCTGATTGACTTGCAGCTAAGTCAAAGGCACACATACAAATCCTACTTCTGGGGAAGGCTTTCTATTTAAAAATGTTAAAGTGTAAACTTTTAATAAACTAGAGGGGGAAAACGTAAATATGTTGTATTTCATTTTAAATACACGTAAGCACAGTTTAAATACAGCCAACTCTTTCCAGACGATAATATGACTTAGATAAGGAAGTGCTTCACCTTAAAAGTCACCGAAAGTTCAGTGCTGTTACAGTTTACGATGAGAGAGAGAACGCTGTGTGGCCTTATTTATGTTTATCTCTTGACAACAGGAGAGATTTTCCTTTTTGCTGGCCAAGAAAAATAAAAGGCTGGGGCATTATCTGACAGAACTAGTGGGTATTGAAAATACCTGAGACGTAAATCCCTAATATATCCCTCTTTTATTTCTTAAAAACAGATGGTGAGCAGGGCAATAAATTTGGCTAGGATATAATAAAATTTCAATTATTTAGAATGGTTACAGAATTGAAATGCCCTGGTTAATAGTCTGATTAATTCAGCATAAACCAATACATACTTTCTGTTTTTAGGCCATGAAATTAAAAATATGAGCAATTCAGTTAAATTTATAGCATAACATCTATCCTTGGTAAAGATAAATTAAAGTTAGAATATATCTTAGTATTGCTGTTAAAAAAAAAAAAATCATAGTCCTGAAACAAATTTGCTGATTGCTAATCCTTTCTCTCTCATTACATTGGTGAGGATGCTATGGTCACACACACACATGAATAGGTTAATAGAGGACTCCATGTAGTTAGACTCCCACAAATTGAGAAGACAATTTATGTACTCAGCTGTCCATTTACTGTCATGGTTTACATGTGTAATATTTTGTGTTTTTGTGTTAATGTCTTCTTCCTGGTTCACTGGAAAATACAGGAGTTTTTTCTATCATTTATATCAAAACCGGATACAGTCACTTCTTGGTCTTTCAGCTAAGATCAAGGACAAAATCAAGTACAAATTAAGACAGTCCGGCAAGATATATGCTGACCTGACACACTGTCATCCCATCAGCTCATGTCTGCAGCAAAAGCTCACACGCTAGGATCAAAATGATGACAAATGATGTTCTGAGCTTTGAGGATACCCTCCTTCACTGGGTTAAATAGGGATTCCAAGTCAGAGCCATCCTCTTGAGAGACTTGGTGAATATTGGGAATCCACAGTTAGCTTAGACTGACAGGAACCACTCTTTATTTATGGTTACCTCTGTATTATCAGGGGTAACCAGGGATTTCAAGACCTTCAATGGACAAGGTTGGAATCCAGTAATCGAGAGGTTCCATGTTGCAGGGACCAGGAGGATTTGGTATAACCCTGGCCAAATAATCAGCTTTTCAAATTTATAGTTATATCTTAATGTGACTACATGAAAATAGACACATATAACATATAATGGGTCATGTGAAAATATCTCACATTTCAGCTTAAAACTCCTGGCTGGGACATACTACTTATCTCTAGTATAATTTTTAACATTTGACTATATTATCCCATTTATGGATAGAGCACAATTTGTTTAACCAATCCCTGATACCAAACATTTGTGATACTTCTCACTTTTATTAATACATTAGAACAGCAGCTCTGCAATGACTATCCACTTAACCATACTCTTTAGAGGGTAAAGCTCAGTGGTTAAGAGTATAGTCTTGGCTCGGCACCTGTGGCTCAAGTGGCTAAGGCACCAGCCACATACACCTAAGATGGCGGGTTCAAATCCAGCCCGGGCCCACCAAACAACAATGATGGCTGCAACCAAAAAAATAGTCAGGCATTGTGGTGGGCGCCTGTGGTCCCAGCTACTTGGGAGGCGGAGGCAGGAGACTCACTTGAACCCAGGAGTTGGAGGTTGCTGTGAGCTGTGATGCCACGGGACTCTACCCAGGGGGACAGCCTGAGGCTCTGTCTCAAAAAAAAAAAAAAAGAGTACAGCCTTTGGTGCCCAGCAGACTGAAATTCAAATACTATCCTTGTCACTTTCTCATGGATAGATTACTTATCAACTCAAAGATTTAGTTCCATCAGGTATAAAAGGAAGATAATTTCACCTAATTTCTAGGGTTTTTATGAGATGCCAAGGAGAAAGTACTTGTAAAATTGTACTAAATAAGTTTATTTTGCTCCTAACTAGCTAGTTAACTATATTTGTTTCCTCAGGATGAGCTCATAGAATTACTTTGCCCATTTGTACATTTTTTGGGGGATGCTTACTCATGTTATCTAATTGTCCTCAGTATATGCAATTCCCAATAGTAAGATCACATTATATTATGATCATAGGTACATTGGTTTGTATTTTAGAATGAAACTGAGATGTTCTCAAGAGGAGTTTTAAGTCTTATTTCATCTCTGTCCTCTGCCTAATGGAGGGAGAAATATGTAGAATACAAAACATGCTCAACTAGTGTTTGTTTAGTGAGAAGCTATATATTTTTCCTCCTAACATAAATAAGCACATCTACTTTTATAAAAACAGCACCATTTGGGGGACAGTGCCTGTGGCTCAAAGGAGTAGGGCACTGGCCCCAATGCCAGTGGTGGCAGGTTCAAACCCAGCCCTAGCTAAAAACTGCAAAAAAAAAAAAGCACCATTTTTTCAGAGTTTTCAGCAGAGACCATGCTTCTCACTCATTCTGGAAGCCATTTTTTGCAAATAAAATCAAGTGGGCTACACCATTAATGGCAATCGTTCTCACCCAGGGAACTTATTTTAAAATGTGACTCCTGTGTTCTACTTACAGAGACTCTGTTAAGTAAGTCTCCATCGGGGCCAAGAAACCTGAATTTTTATTTACTAACTTCTGACAACCACCATGTCTAATACAGGTAGCACATGTATTGTATTTTGCCTCTAGAATCTTTGCTTCATCATATCAGAACTCAGAGCCCTCTTTCCAGCCTTCTGAATATAATATGGATTTTGTTTTAAATATGACCAATCAAAACAAACTCAGAACCATTAGTAATCTCTACATAATATTAGTAGAAGCTGCACTGTTGCTAAACTAGATAGGCTTTCTGTTGCCTTGGGGGAAGAACAGGTGAAATAGGGGTGAAAGGTTCATCCTGGTACCTGTTCACATACAGAAGGAACTGAGTTGGTCTGCTTGATTTTGACAAAAATGGAAGCTATGTTACCACTTGGAACCATTTGGTTTGATCCAGATTGTCCCCAGACAGGAGCAGGGAGTGGCCTCCATATAGGACGTCAGCAGCATGACTCAAGAAGGCAGAGGTGATCAGCTTCCCTGCCCCTGCTGTCCTTTCGTAGGCACCCCAAAATCAAAAGACCCAGGTGAAGGTTTGAAGAAGGTGGCCCTCAGAAATTTCTTCCAAATCCACTGGGAAAATCCAAGGATTATCTGCAAATTTTGCAACTGAGACCCAGAAACCAAACCCAAGGAAGGAGCATCCAGAGATAAAAAGACAAATGATACTAGTACAGAGACATTCCTAAACTTCATTGCCAGATTGTAGTTTTGGCTTATGCAGTTCTATATCCGGCTTTCTCAGAATGGTTTCCAATAACCCAGATACCCTGAGCCTCAGATGAGAAAACAGATGCTATCATACATTGCTTCTCTCTTCTTATATAAAATAGGGTAGAGTTGTTAGGGGGATTACATTAGATAACTTAGCAGAGAGCCTGTGACACAACACAGGTAGTCGTTTCCCCCCTTTTTTCCCCTGTACCCTCACCCCATCCTTGCCCCTAATCCCTATCTCTCTGTATCCAAATAGGACTGTTCACATATCCCTATGTCTTACTTTTTACATAGCCAACAAGAATTTGTTGAAAACACGGTTGTATGCCAGCATACTTGCTATGGGGTATACAGTGAAATTATAAAATCATGTTTTACAACCTCAATAAATGTACAATAATAAGAAAAAGAAAACCAATAATACGTAATATGGACAACACCAAAATTCTTATTAAATTTTTAAAGTAATTGAATTTATTAAAATTTAATGTATTAAAAATTATCTGCTAGATCACACACAACTGCTAAAGAATTCAGAGAAAGAAGACATCTACAAGCCTGAATCTCCAGGAAAGCCCTCAAGAATCTATTAGGGTTTGATCTTGGCTCTGAAATAAAACATTCACACATGATTTACAGTGTCAATTATCAGACTAAACACTTTTGGGGGGGGAGACAGAGTCTCTCTAAGTTGCCCCAGGTAGAGTCCAGTGGCATCATCATACCTTACAACAACCTCAAACCTCTAGGCTTAAGTGATCCTCCTTCCTCAGCCTCCCAAGCACCTGTGCCTACAGATGCATACCACAGTGTCCAGCTAATTTTTTTT
>CAUYTI010012213.1:0-20315 GCA_963575145.1 Galago senegalensis
CTCTTCAATCTTCTCTCTTGTCTCTGCTCCAAACCATCAGCTAATTTGCTAAGCTTCTGTCTTTTCAGCCTCCTTCTGGACGGGAGCTTCTGTAAAAAGCTGGCTGCAGTTCGCCATCTTGGCTCCGCCCCCCAAGAAACCTACATGTTAATGTAAAAGGGATCACCCTACCTGATATGAAACTCTATCAAATAGACACGAAAATTAAGTAAAAATAGTATCATTCATGAATATAAAAGGCCAACAAAACAGGACAGAAAGTCGAGGAATACAGCTTTAAGATCAGGCAAAACCTTCCATCATTGGAGGACTGGTCAGTAAATATATCAGGACAACTGGGTCCACCTGGGGAGGGGAGGGCACAGTTGGAAGTGTTATAGCAGGAAAAGTTTCATGCTAACTTTCATGCTTCATACCTGGAAAAGTTACAAATAGACTAATGATTTAAATGTCAAGGAAAGAAATCATAAAAATAATTAAATAAATAGAATATTCTTTCTGATTATTTGTTATGCCACAACATAGGGGGAAGGAACCTTTGAAAAGTTAACTCAAAATTCAGAATCTATAAAAAATTAATAAATTCAAAAACATTTGAAAAATCTCAAGGCAGAAACAAACTTTGATAACATTTTCTTTGAATAGGCAATAGAAAAACAGGTACTCATTTATTGTTGATGAGAATATAATTTGGTATCCTCTCTAGGAAATTTGGCAATATCTATCAAAATGGCAAATACACATGCCTTTGATAAAGCAATTCCTCACCTAGTAATTCATCCGATACCATACTTATTATTTCTTTTTACCAGACCTTCATTCTCCACCTTTCTCTGTCATTATATTTTGAGTGTGCCCTTTATAAACAAATTCATAATTGAAGGATGCTTCCCGCTTTTGCTAATCTACCTTTTAATGAGAGAATTTATTTATTTACACTTATTATAATTACTTATATATTTGGACTCACCCTGAGCATTGTCTCTTGTCCATCCGTTATCCTGAGACCAGGAGCATGTTCAGCCAGCCTTCTGTTGGGTCGACAGAGGTTTATTCATGTCCTCTACTCTGTTCTCTTCTCTCAGAAGTTAATTTTATCTTTCATCTTTGAACAGGTATCCTTAAACTTTAATATGCTTAGTTATTTAACCAGTAACTCTGTCCTCACCTCTATCGATGCCAGGACACTCAGCCTGACTCAGACCCCCCTTCTCACTTTCTCCGCTATGCCTTCCCAGTATCGCAGCTCCACTTTGTAAACCCACCATGTTGGTCATTTATTTTTGCTTTTAGAGTCAAGAGTGATTTAGTCTTAATTTGTTCAATAATTTGTCTACTGTTACCTTTTTCATCTCATTTCTTTGTCCTGTGTTCAGCTTACTTAATAAATTTTATCTTTTAGTAAAGATGATGATCTTTGGTTTTTTTAAAAAAAAGTATTGGTCAAATACATTTAATTTGTCTTTATTTTTGAATGATAATTTTACTAAGTTGCCCAGTAGATGAATAATTTTTGTTCTTTCTGCGTGGTGAAATTTTTTTGCCCTTTCTCTGGCCTCTGTTGTGTTAATGTGAAATGGAATTTCGGTCTTATTTTGATCCTTTATATGTAATGTGTCTTTTGTTTCTAGATGGAATATCTTTCTATTTCAAGCATTTTGAAAAATATTTCCTTTCAGATTTTATTCCGTTATTCTCAGTTGCTCCAGAACCTATTTCCGTGTTCATGTCTATTGATTCTTCCTCATGGTGTCTCCATCACCACAACAAATGGAGATTTTTATTGAGAACTATTCTACCATAAGAGTTGCGTTTTCTGTGGCAATCCCACATACCTGTATTATGCAAGTGTTAACGTTTTTGCATTTCCTTTTGCCTGGACCGCAAGGGTTTCTTTTCCATCATCTGAACCTGTTTTATTTTTTCTTCCTTTTGTGGCTATGGGCTTCTATTTCTCAGAGGAGATTTTTCCCATCACGAGTTTTGTCAAACATCAAGGTACCTTCCTGTTTCTACATACTCATGGGAAGCAATTTTCTTCTCCTTTTCAAGGTGACATAGCCTTAAGTGTCCTGGCCATATGCAGGAATCTGGGTTTAATTCTTCTTACACAAAGCTCTGTTTTCCTGAACTCCTGAGATATTAGACCTTGGTTCCCCGATTGTGATCTAATCTGTGCGTGACACTTCCTGGGGTTGCCCAGTACCCCCGTGAGCTCGCCTCTGTCACTGGGTTTATCTCTGGCGTCTGATGAGGTCCAGAGCCCACCATTCCCTTTAACATCTTCAGGTTTATTTTTAGATGTCGCAGCAGCTTATAGATCCCTATCATTCTTGTTGCCATCTTGCCTGAAATCTACTGCATTTTTACTATTAAGAGCATTTTTCATGTTAAAAAGTCTTATTTTTAGCATCAAAAATCTCATACACTATTGACATTTTAGTTGTATATTCAATATCCCTGAAAAACATAAATGACAAATTATTTTCTACTCATCAACTGCTCATCACAACTGTACTCACACACATTTGAAAATTAATCATACATTTATTTGTAAGATATGTTCTGTGTGCATTATACCAACTGTAGACAGTGCTCCCTACCTGTGTAATTTGTAAGACCTTTTGTAGTAATTCAACAACTGCCTGGAGGGTTGAAAAACACTGTCAGAGCTTTGTTTTAGAAATGACATAGTAAGTCCAAATGAGGTCATAAGATATTAATATATATTTACACTTTTTAGGTTAGTTTGTGATTCTAAGCAAGATCCTCAGGAATTATTATATGAGTCATGAGAACAGAAGTTTTAATTGCTAATTGAAGCAAGAATATGGAAACGATGAGAGTAAGTCTCTGATTGGAGTTTTTTAGATGAAAGTCATTAACCTCATTGTGTTTCCGACCTTTGAGGAGAGCTTTACTACCTTATACATCTGTTAGGGGGATAAAATGTTATATTTGACAGACTAGGCGAAGTTAGAACTTTATTGCTTTTGACCAAAGGTCATTGTAAGATTTAAAGATCAACTTGTAGGTACTGTGTGATCTTTAAAGAGTTATAAAACATAAATTTAAAAAAAATTCTGTGAGTATAAAATATTTCCTATTTCTTGAGTTAATATCAAAGTGGCCATTCATCAGCATATTCGTATCTAAGTTTAGCTGATGTGTCTAAAACAAGTTCTGTGTTGCACTTGGGGCCATTTTCTTTTAATTCTGGACTTCATAAACTTTAAAGAGAGAGTCTCAAATCTGAAAAGCGTTGTTTTATAATAATAAGGAAATGTAAAATATAATATTTACTATTAAACTGGTTGTCCTAAGAATAAAATACGTATGTGACTGAAATAAGGTTGATTGCTAAATAAACATTTAAAATGACTTTTTGTAAATCTAAATGAACAAAAGAAGCCTTCACTTTAGAAAAACTCATAGGGACAGTAGTCACACTGTGACAAATTCACAAAGATAAGGAAGGGATCCCATAATTTATCTCTTCAAATTTTGGTTTTAATCTTAAATTATTCTCAACATATATATTTTTTAGAATGGAGACCTCTTACGACCAATATGAATGTATTTTAATATGCTTACATTTGATATCATTACAAAAAACAAACTTTTTCAGGGTTTTAAAAGTAAGCAGAATAAAAAATATATATAGCTGTTATACTATATTAATTATTAAAAAATACCCAAAAAATGAATAGGCAATCAAATCCTAAGTGATTCCTAGTGAAATGAAGATAAATACAGGCAATCAAGAAGACTTTCTTGATTATTTTTAATAATATTCATAAAATTCCTGAAATATAAATAGTCACTGCACTCTTAATGAGAGAGAAACACCATTTTATTTGTAAAATACATATAGGTGTAGCATATGTAAATTCGTAGACACTTCCGTACAACTTCATCCTCCAGGGTCAGTGCACCTGGCCCTGGGGCACCCTGCCCCAGCTCTGGCCTCAGCTCTGGCAAAGACAAGCTCCCCAGACAAGAGAACTTGGGAACTGTAATGAGTAAGTGAGAAGGACTAACAAGGCCATGCAGCAGGTGGCTGGCAGTGTGTGTGGGGGGCCTCACTGAGCTGAGGTGCGGATGGAATGACCTGAACGACAGGTGTGCTAGGGACTGCACTGTCCCTGCCAGACCCACTGGGCTGAAGTGCTAGCCTCAGTGGGACCGTGTTTGGAGACAGGGCCTGTAAGAAAGTCATAAAGGTTAAGTGAGATTGTAAGAGCAGGGCCTTAATCCAGTCAGACTGGTGTCCTTGAGAAGGGAGGAGAAGACCCCAGAGCTCCTGCCCTGTGTGCCTCCAGAGGAGAGGCCGTGTGAGAACACAGCGAGAAGGTCCCTCCCCAGAACCTGGCCATGCTGGACACCTGGGCTGGGAACTGCCAGCCTCTAGAACCGTGAGAAAAATCAGTGTCTTGTCATGGCAGCCTGAGCTAAGACACATGTATTCAAAGAAAGTCTCTAAGGAGGAACAGGTGTGGCCAGGCCAGGCCAGGCCAAGGATTTAAGGAGGGAGTTAGGTTGACCCCCCCCAGCTTGGAGGTTTGTTGCCAGGGCCCCAGAGAAGACAGCTTCACAAAGTCCACTGTGTCCTGCTGATGAGAACAGAAAGGGACGGGGGGTAGACACAAAGGTCACTGGTGACCTGGATAGAAGCACCTTTGGTAAAATGGTGGAGAAATGGGTGGTAGAGAAGGTGGGAGGGAGAAGGGTTGACAGTGACTCACAGCATCACTTTTGAAAAAGTTCACTGTGAAAAACAAGGTGAAAATGAAGCAGTGTCTGGGAGGAATTTTCAGGGGAAAAAACCCAGCAAAATAAAAGTATATTAAAGAGAAATCAGGAAGAGTACGTATTATTAAGCACATACCCAGACACAGAAAAGTGCCTGGTGGTAAATGGAGTGTAAGAGGGCCCATCAAGGGCTAGGCCAAATTTGTCAACTGAAAACAATAATATGTTAATAAAAAAGGAACCTCACGAGACAGGCGAACAGAAAGAAAGTTACACCTTACCACGTGGAGCAAGTAGAATTATTTCTGTAGTGTTCAAAAAAGTCTGGGATCCCAAAGTATAATGGCAAGTGTTATTTTATTATTAAGCCAGCAGATTTGCAATGATACAGATGTGCCAGCTATTGATAAGGGGGCCAGGAAAAGAACCCAGGAGAAGAGATTTTTTGGTGGGAAGAACTGCTGTGGTCAGGGAGCCAGGAGGATTTAAAGACACAGAGATAATGTTTTTCTTTCTCAGTCTCTCACTCTTCACTGTTTCTGTCTTTCCAGGGTTCCCTCTTTCTTGTCTTTACATGTTCTTTCTCTCAGTATTTGTTGTCTGAAGGCATATCATGAAATGGAAGGAGGAAAAATAAATACAGCTCTCAGCTGGTCAGGAGAGATACTCTCAAAACACAATGTCAGAGGAAGAAAGAAAGTAAAAAGAAACAGGAACGCCCGGCCCAGTTACAGCAATATCCGTATCAAAGTAAACGGCATTAGTCATGGTAAAGAGGATGGGGACTTAAAGACACTGAGTAATTCACAAGGAGGTTCAGTAATGCTGACCCTCAGCGCAGCCAACAACAAACCCTGGGCGGCCCCGTGTCCCTGCTGGGGTTCGAGCTCCAGCTCCTGCTCTCTCTCACTCATTCGCTGTGGACCTTAGGCGAGTCAAGAAAACTCTCCATGCCTTAGTTTCTTCATATTGAAGATCAGGATACTAATAATACCCACATCCTAGAGTTGTGCTGATTAAATGAACTAATAACACCCACAGTGTTTGTGACGGTCTCGGGATTGTGGACGTTGGCATCATTATCACTGCTGTTGTTTATGCTGTTCCCCAAAACCACACAGAGGAAAAATATAGAATTCCAGGGAAAAACTGACATATCAACCGCAGTCTTAGTAGGAGAGTTTTAACTTTCCTCTCTCACTAAGATAAATAAAAATTTGAAAATTAAGAAAGCAGAGAGATGGTTGCAATAAAATATTCAAACAGGCTGCCTTGCCTTTAACGTCATTGCAAAAAGAAATGGCAAAAACAAATAAGACAGTCTACATAACACAATCGCAAAATAGAAAGAAAAAATAAATAAAAAGCAACCACCAAGGCAAAATGATGACAGAAGTTAAACAAGGCGTAGCCTTAATTGTAAGTGACTCAGACTGATGTGTTAAACTACAGAGTCCTTGGTCACACTAAGGTACTAACTGTAACGGTTTAGTTAGAAGAGACAGGTGTGGAGGGCAGCAGGGTGCTGAAAGAAAGATGCTCAGCAAAGCATCTCCAAAATGTGAAAAATAGACGTATGGTACAGATGACAGTGGTTTTATGAAGTTAGGTTACAAGGTGCAATTTCAGGTAACAGCACTGGGCCTTTAGAAGCTGAATATTGTACCAACACATTTTTCAAAGGGCACAAAATATTGTTCTGAAACATTTTCAGAATGCACAAAAATCTTTAATTAGTATTAAACATCTATTCCATAAACTTATACTGAATAAAGTAAATTTTAGAAATACACAGGAATATAAAGTAAAGTTGATGTCTGTATCAATCCACATTTGGAATTCGTTTTCTAAGCTCCAGTTCCAAGAGAGGATCTGAAGGTTGACCGTCACCTGCTTGCTTCTCTGCTTGGCTGGGGTCCCCCTCCCTGGCCCCTGCCTGAAGACACATGGTAAACAGGAAGTTGTAGAGCAGGTGCAGACAAGCCGCCTGCTTGGGGCACTGTAGGATGTGAGAGTCACCCACTTCCACAGTAACACTCAGAAGTGTGCTGGGTTTGTTACCAGCTGCTCCCCTGGGCGCTGGGGGGCAAGTGGCTGGAGGCTCCAGGGTGTGAGGAGGGAGCTGGAGGGCATAAAAGCTTCCTACTAAGGTGCATCACAATTTTTGATTACAAAATCAGGGTACCACTTTGCTCCCCACAAGTAGAAACACCTATAATTTGTCAATAAGAAAAAAAACTTTCAAAAAAATCTCCCACTGATGTCAAAAGGAATTTCTCAAAGGTCTTGATGGGCCCCTCCCTGGCTTAGAAGGGAGGAAGGGCAGTTGGGTGTATTCAGAAGGACTGGAAAGCCAGGGGAATGTCACCTCTGACTGGGAACGCCACATGCCTTGCTCTGGGCAGACAGACGCCCTGGACCTGCAGTCTGAGTCTGTGGGCTCCTTCCCATCTACATATCACTGTCATCTCTGTCACCTTCCTAGTGGTAGGTCAGCCCACAGGTACTCTGGATAGTGGGAGACGTAGACACAAACAAATCCCCCGCATGTAAGTCACTCCTAACTTGCCATCTCTTTTCTCAACTCTAGAAGTTTAGTCCTCATTCCCTGGTGATGCCAGACACCACGCCAGGGTGTGGACAGATGGCATGGAGGCGTGATTGAGGTGCGGGGAAGAGCTGCTTCTCTGTTCCTAGAAGCAGCAGGCCAGGGGAGTTGGGCCAATTTGATTTCGAGGTGTCAGTGGCCAACTGAGGTTCAGCCCACTTTTTCTCTTCCCCTTGTCCTCTTGATGGCACCAATATTCTCCTCATCACCTCGATTCCCAGCACAAGGAATCATGCTGGCCACTTCCTCTCAAGCTTGCCCTGCCCCAGAGAAGGCAGACTTCACAACATGGTACTCTGCCCTCCTCCTTGTTAGAACTTGGGGCCCCCGTCTCTTCCATTTGGTTTTTACTCTTTCATTTTATTCCCACAGGGATCTTTTCTGCATATGTGCTATGGACTTCTTGAATCCTACGCAACATTGCTTTTGTGCCAAATGGTTAAAAAATAATAACAAAAACTTTAGTAATATGCTCCCAATGTAGATTGTATGTAGATAAGAAATTTGACGGTTACGATTCCAGAGTCAATGGTTTTCACCTCGTCGCTGATAGGCATGATGACAGATTTCAGGTCCTTCGGTGAATGAGTTAATGAAATATGACGTTCTAACTCGCCAGCCCTCCGGAGCTGGTGGCCGAGCTCCCCGCTCGCCTGGCCGCACGGTGCCCACTGGTGTTTTCACACAGCGTCTCTTCTCTCTCTACTTTCAGGTGGAAATTGAGAAGCTGGATTACCATCATTATCTGCCTCTGTTTTTTGATGGGCTTTGTGAAATGACATTTCCCTATGAGTTTTTTGCTCGGCAAGGAATCCACGACATGCTGGAACACGGGGGGAACAAGATTCTACCTGTCATTCCACAGCTCATTATCCCGATAAAAAGTAAGTGAACAGGTGAAAAAGCATCGCTCAGTTTATATGGTGGCACTTTGGACAACTTGCTAATTAAGCAATAAAACACAGCAGACTGAGGTGATCCCCAGGCTTTGCAGGAATTTCTATAAATTGACTCATGAGGCCAAACAGACTAAATCTCTGAAAATAGATGCTATCATCAATATTACGCTATGGCTTAGCCACATAAATAAACTGAGTAGGATGGGGTTTGCACTAATGTAAGATGCTGTGTAGTAACGACACGAGCACTAACATTAACTTCTTCATGCACAGATATGTTCCTTGTGTTTATACACTGCTGCTGACTTCCAAGATTTTTATTTAAATGGCATCCCTAATTTTTAAATTACAATACAAACACAATTATGTTGAGAAACTGTGAGGTAGTACGATTCATAATTTTAAGGGAAAAAATCTGGAATGGAGAAAAGATTAATGTTTTTAAGTACCCCAAATTATTTTATCTACAATATGTTATCTGGGGTGATTCTAGGACAGCCCTGTCACTGGCTTCATGTGTCTGTGAAATGAGATGGTGCTTCCTTTCTGAGGCCGACTTACTCACCCATGAGACCCTTCTCCTGGTTGTCTGGTAGCATCTCCTTCAGGCGTCTTTGTGGGACTGCCCAGTGGGACAGATCCCACAGCTTAGAAGGAGTCCCCTGGTCACTTTCTTTCCTGTCCTCTTCCCTACTACCAAAGCTGCTGGTGACCCCAGTAAAGGAGCCACTCTGACGGGCACAGCTGGCATCTACTGGTAAAGACTCAGGAAGGGGACAGTTGCTCCTCCAGCCCGAGTGGCCACCTGGGTCCACTGACTGCCCTTCTCATCCTGATTCTGGGCATTGCCTGCACCTGCTGCCACTGCTTCAGCTTTTGCTGGTGCTGCCGATTAAAAGCAGAGCATTGGTGCTCTGATGCTACACAGGTCAGGGAAATCCCAGCTGTTCCCCAGTCGGGTCTGTTCCAGGCATTTTCACCCAGATCCCAGCCCCACTACCCCATGGCTTCTGAGGGATAGGGATCCCATCCCCCCAACCCCAAGTTCTGCCTTGTCTCCCACTCCAGGGAGAGCCCCTTCCCAGGGTGGTGGGTGGGATACCTGGCTGGCCTCCACATCTAGGGGACACCACCCTCACTTGAGAGCCGCAGGCATGATCTCGCCATGTGGTTTGACCAGAACAAGAACAGAATGGTTCAACGCTGGCTCATTTCTCAGAGTCTGGATCACTTGCTTTTATCCGCGGTCTCTGCTTACTGATTGGATTTTGCTTTATTAGAAGCTGAATTTTCTGAGTTCTGCTCTTACAACTTACATCACATCAACTTTGAAACTTGCTCTCACGTCTTCAAGATCTCTATAGAAATCTGTACCTGAACACGCACATTTCCACCAAGACAGAGTGAGACCCAGCACAGGGAGTGCCATCGGAGGTGAAGAGCAAGGTGACGGAAAAGCGACCCCATGAAGGGACCCTGCTGAGCCCCAGCCTGACCGCCCCTCCTGCGTCAGTGCTGAGCAGTGGTGATCTCTGACGTATTAAAACCTTTTTCCAGAAGTGATATACTCTCACAAGTGGGTCACAATTTTTGAATATGTTAAATTCTAGTTGAAATGCTACATTTCTAAAGGATGATTTGCAAGTTTTATTTATAAACAAAAAAGACCCAGAACTTTCTCCTGGGGAGCTATCTATCCATTTCCCCTGCACCCACCAGAGCAGCGGCAGTCCTACGGTGCTTATTCTTTTTGTAAAAGATCAGCACTTCGTGTTAGCATCACAACCCTCTCGGAGTCTCTACCTCAGAGCCCTGCTGACGACCCTGAAAGGCAGAAAAAGAATTGCTAAGGATATTTCAACTATGCTGTTTACAATTAAAACATACCGAATTCTAGTTTTGCTGGCCAAGGGGGAAGTGATTTTCAATTTTGTTCCATCTGTATTTTGAAGATGTGTGAATGAGTTAAGAGAGAAGGGAAGTGTTATAAGGGCAAAATTTACAGTACACACATCCTAGAGGCCATTTCCTCATGAGGGAAAATGTTATTAAGAATTCAATAAACACATTTTGTCAGGGAAAATTAATTAGTATGCATTTGATGATTTTAAGTTTCCAGAGCATCAGTAGACCATCCTGGTGGTGACGTTGCTCGGCGCTCTGAGCCTCCGGTGCTACACACCAACTCCACATCTAACCCTGCTTCTTTTTGCTTAGTCTCCTCATGCCACTAAAAGCCAGACTTTTCTGTGGAAAAAATGCTGATCAACTATGCCAGATCATGCACCGTTCCAGTATAGTGTGGAAAGCATTATGTGCACAAGCTAAATCTTCAGGTGGAGCTCTGGAGTGGAGCAAACTGATCCGGGAGCAGGCTCATGGGCAGAACTGGCGTTACCACGTGGCATCCACGAGGATCGTACCTTCAAGCCGTACTCTTAACATAACTGTGACTTTATCCAGGGACACAAATTAACCTCACCATCACCAGCTAGCAGTTCTTGAACAGCTTTTTGTAAAATTCTAATTCATGTCTATGAAAACAAAGAAAAATTTATAAAGTCGCAATGAAGCAGAGAGCTGGGAGTAGCTACTGTGTATATCTAGGACCTGGGGATGATAATGCTACTTCCATCTATACTGGGTCTGACCCCGAGTTCTGGGTAATTTAGACAGCAGGTCTCTGCCCATCCACACTGTTTCCTGGCACCTCTACCATTGCTGCCCGGCTCCACCTCTTAACCTCTGACTTCCACCCCTTGAGTTATTCTGAGGAAAGAACCCTGGAGCCATCTGCACTTGGGATAGTAGATTTACATCTACTTCATCCATTTAGGAAAAGACGGACCATGTCAATCCATCGGAGCCAGTGCTGGGAGGGAGGGTCTGGAATGTCTACTTGTGAAATCCAGAAGGTTGGAACAGCAGTCGAGAGGACC
Source organism: Galago senegalensis (assembly GCA_963575145.1). Classification (NCBI taxonomy): domain Eukaryota; kingdom Metazoa; phylum Chordata; class Mammalia; order Primates; family Galagidae; genus Galago; species Galago senegalensis. Next base: position 11,199 of record CAUYTI010012213.1, read on the forward strand.
TCTGGGGCCCACAGCAGCTGGCAGGTGTTGTGTGTGGGAATTTCTCTGCCCAGTTAGAATAAGGACAAGGGCAGCAGCACAGCCACAGGGCCACTGAGAACAACTTTCCACACAGGGAAGGAAATACTCTGCACGGTCAGAGGAAAAGAGTCCCTCGGAAGCAGAGGAAACCTGTTGAAACCTGCTTGACATCCTTAGGATTCAGGAAGATGTGGCTTCTGAGAAACAGACGCAGGAATCTGTGAGAGGAAACTAGACTCCAATGAAAATAAGCCAGTCTGGGGTGGGACGAAGGAAGCCAACAATGCCACAGGAAAACAACAGCACAACATCAAGCTGTGAGTGTGGAAAACATCCTGAGACGCTCTCTCAGAAAGACAAGCATGAAAAAGAGGTGAGAAAAGAGATTAAACTGGAGAATAGATGACACAGAGATAAAAATGCTGTGTTCCCAGGGGAAAATATCAGAACAACAAGAACAGAAACCATAATGACAGGGGCGACTGAAGGAAATCTAGGAGGAAGATACCCCTATCCCGTAGGTAGGAGAGGCTCACTGCGGACTAAAGAGAATCAGTGAAGGAGACACACAGCCCACACAACGTGCCAGAAAGTTTAAATGGAATGTAAAATCCCTTCAAACATCAAAACAGCATGGTATTGGCACAAACAACAGAGAAGTAGATGTATGGAACAGAATAGAGAACCAAGAGATGAACCCAGCTACTTACCCTTACCTGATCTTTGACAAGCCAATTAAAAACATTGAGTGGGGAAGAGACTCCCTATTTAACAAATGGTGCCGAGTGAACTGGCTGGCGACCTGTGGAAGACTGAAACTGGACCCACACCTTTCACCACTAAGATTGACTCTCACTGGAGTAAAGATTTAAACTTAAGACATGAAACTATAAAAATACTAGAAGAAAGTGTAGGGAAAACACTTGAAGAAATCGGCCTGGGTGAACATTTTATGAAGAGGACACCTCGGACAATTGAAGCAACATCAAAAATACACTATTGGGACCTGATCAAACTAAAGAGCTTCTGCACAGCCAAGAACACAGTAAGTAAGGCAAGCAGACAGCTCTCAGAATGGGAAAAGATTTTTGCAGGTTGTGTCTCTGACAAAGGTTTAATAACCAGAATCCATAGAGAACTTAAATGTATTAGCAAGAAGAGAATGAGTGATCCCATCTGAGGGTGGGCAAGGGACTTGAAGAGAAATTTCTCTGAAGATCGGCACACGGCCTACAGATATATGAAAAAATGCTCACCATCCTTAATCATTAGAGAAATGCAAATCAAAACTACTTTGAGATATCACCTAACTCCAGTAAGATTAGCCCATATCACTAAATCCCCAAACCAGAGATGCTGGGGAGGATGTGGAGAAAAGGGAACACTCCTACACTGCTGGTAGGAATGTAAACTAATACAATTCCTTTTGGAAAGATATCTGGAGAACACTTAGAGAACTAAAAATAGACCTGCCGTTTGACCCTGCAATTCCTTTATTAGGTATATTCCCCGATGATCAAAAATTGCGTTACAACAAAGATATTTGTATCAGAATGTTTATTTCAGCCCAATTCATAATTGTCAGGTCATGGAAGAAGCCCAAGTGCCCATCAATCCACGAATGGATCAACAAACTGTGGTATATGTACACCATGGAATGCTATGCAGCCATAAAGAAAGATGGAGACTTTACATCCTTCATGTTCACATGGATAGAGCTGGAAAATGTTCTTCTTAGCAAAGTATCACAGGAATGGAAGAAAAAGTATCCAATGTATACACCCCTATTATGAAATTAATTTAAACCTTTTATATGAAAGCTATAACCTAATAACAATCTAAGAATATGGGGAGGGTGGAGGGAAAGAGGAGGAGGGAATGGGTGGAGGGGGGGGTTGGAGGATTCTCTTCTGTGGTTTATCTTACAAGGGTACAAGTGAATCTTTCTATGAGTAGAATGTGAACATTTTAACACAATAACTAAGAAAATGACATGAAAACTATGTTAACCAGTTTGATGGAAGTGTTTTGGATTGTGTATGAAAACAACACACTGTACCCCAGAAGTGCATTAATGTACACAGTTACCATTCAATAAAAAAAAAAAATTATCAATAAATGAGAAATAGAAATGAATTTTCTACCTGATAAGGGCCATCTCTCTAAAATCTACAATTCCTATAGTATTGTACGTAATGGTGGAAGTCTGAATAATTTTTCCTTAAGATTAAACATTGACTACCACACTAGAAAAAAAATTTTTTCCTCAGGGTCATGCTGTTTTATATGGTCAAAATAGGTCAAGAGACATGGGAGTTATTTATGCTTCAGGAGACCCAGACTCAAAACTAGCATAAGTTAAATACAGCTCACATGGCTCATAATGTGTTAAGAAAAGGTATGCACAGTAGCTTCAAAGAAAGTGAAATACCTGGGAATATACTTAACAAAGGACATGAAGGATCTCTGATAAAGAGAACTACAAAAGTCTGAGAAAAGAAACAGCAGAAGACATTAACAAATGGAAAAACATACCATGCTTATCATTGGGAAGAATCAATATTGTTAAAATGTCCATACTACCCAAAGTGATCTACAGATTTAATGCAATCCCCATCAAAGCATTAACATTACATTTTGAAGAACTTGAAAAAATAGTATTTCATTTTATATGGAACTAGAAAAAATGTAACTAGCCAATGAAATCTTAAGAAATAAAAACAAATCTGGAGGGATCATGTTAAAAGACTTAAGGGTATACTACAAGTCTACAGTGATCAAAACAGCATGGCACTGTCACAAAAATAAGATCTATAGCACTGAACAGAGGGAACCTGGATATAAACCCAGCCACACATCACCACCTAATCTTTGATACATCAAGCAAAAGCATACACTAGGGAAAATAATTCCTATTTAATAAATGGTACTGGAAGAACTGGTTAGCCACATGTAGAAGACTGAAACTGGACCCACACTTGTCACTACTGACAAAAATTGACTCTTACTGAATAAAAGATATAAATTTAAGACATGAAAAAATTAAAACCCTAGAATAAAGTGTGGAAAATAATCCTGATGCTATCAGCCTGGAAAAAAAATTTATGAAGAAGATCCCCTGGGCAATTATAGCAACACCAAAAACAAATAAATGGGACATGATCAAGATAAATAAAAAACTTCTGCAGAGCCAAGAATACAGCAACTGAAGTAAACAGACAATCTTCAAATGGGAGAAGACATTTGCATCATATGAATCTGACAAAGGACTAATAACTAGAATCTACAGAGAAAAGTTAATCAACAAGAAAAAAGCAAAAATTTCATTTATAATGGGCAAAAGATTTCAATAGAAAATTCTCTTAAGAAGACCAACAACCAGCCAACAAACACATGAAAAAGTACCCATCATCCCTAATCATCAGAGAAATACAAATAAAACCACTTGAGATATCACCTAACCCCAGTGAGAATACCCCATACCACAAAATCCCAAATCTCCAGATACTGGTGTGAGTGTGGAGAGAAGGGAACCCTTTTACATGGCTGGTGGGATTGCAATCTAATACAGCCTCTATGGGGAAAAAGTATGGAGAATCCTCAAAGAGCTAAAAGAAAAATAAAATTTGAATAAGTATCAAGTTTGAAAAATAATACTTCATTTTATAAGGAACTACAAAAAAATGTGAATTGATCTTACAATCCCATTACCCAGAAGAAAAAAAATCATTTTATCACAAAGACACTAGCACTAGAATGTTTATTGCAACTCAATTCACAACTGCCAAGATGTGGAAGCAACCCCAGTACCCATCAACCCATGAACACATTAATAAACTGTGGTATATATATACCATGAAATACTACTCAGCTAGAAAAAGATGGAGACTTTACATCTTTTGCATTTACATGGATAGAGTTGAAGCATGTTCTTTTCAGTTAAGTATCACAAGAATGAAAAGCAAGTATCCAACGGACTCAATACTAATATGAAACCAATTTTTAAAAACTGCATGATCACACAAGAAAAAAAGAAGTATATTCAAGTGGGATGGGTAGATAAGGAGGGAAAGGGGAAAGCAGAGGAAGGATTAGTAAACTCTAACCTAATGTACAAAATGTTATAAGCACACCCCCTGGATGAAGGGCTCAACTACAACTTGAACTTTACCTTAGAAATGCAAACAATTAACCTAATGATTTGTGCCGTCATATTAATCTGAAATTAAAAAAAAAAAAAGAGAGAACTAGAGACTCAGTACTTGTAGCACAATGGTTACAGTGCCAGGCACAAACCCTGAGGGTGGTTCAAACCCAGTCTGGGCCAGCTAAACAACAATGACAGCTTCAACAAAAAATAGCCAGGCATTATGGTGGGCACCTGCAGTCCCAGCTACTTGGGAGGCTGAGGCAAGAGAATCACTTAAGCCCAAGAGTTTGAGGTTGCATGGCACTCTATCGGGGGTGACAGAGTAAGACTCTGTTTCGAAAAAAAAAAAAAAAACTAGGCATATCTACTCCTATCACTAATATTCAGTATTAACTGAATACTCTAGCCAGTGCAGTGAGGCAAGGAAAAAGAAATAAAAGACATCCAGATTGAAAGAATGAAGTAAAACTGTCTTTATTTGCATATGACATAATTCTGTATGTAAAAAAGTCTGAGACACTCAAATACAGAAAAACTATCTGAATGGGGTGTACATAAACTCTCTGTACTAACTTTACAATAATTACACAAATCCAAAACTGTTTTAATATCAAAAAATTATTTTAAAAAGTAAAAAATAATAAAATGCTATTCAACTAATGAAGGAGTTCCACAAAAATCACAGGATGCAAGATCAGTTTCTAAAAATCAATTTTTTCTGCTACCAATGGCCAAATCTGAAAATAAAACTAAGAAAACAATGCCATTCATAAGAGCTTTAAAAAATAACAAAACACTTAGGAATAAATTTAACAAAAGATGGGCTGATTTGTACATCAAAAAATCATAAAACATTGTTTAGAAAAATTAGAAAAGTTCTAAACAATTGGAGAGATATTCCATATTCATGGATTTGAAGACTCTCAATATTATTGTCAATTCTTTCCAAATTGTTTATTGATTCAACACAATTTCTATTAAAATTCATGCAGGTTCTTTAGCAGAAATTAAGAAGCTTGTTCTGAAATTTAAATGAAACAGAAAAGGACAAGAATTGCCAAAATATTTTGACCAAGAAAATCATTTATTTTAAGTTCATTGAACATATTTTTTTTAATTCTATGAATATAGTTGCTTGGAAGTCTTGGTCTCTGTTAAGTCAACATCTGGTCTGTCTCACTTGGAGTTATTTTTTATTGACTCCCACTTTTCCTAAGTATGAGTCCCACCTTCCTGTTTTTTTGCATGTTTAAATATTTAGGTGGGAACTAAATATTATATAATAATAAGTTATAGTGACTTAGAATTCCATCGTGTTTATTTGAAGATTGTTTTTTTGTTCTATTTGGTAGTTTACATGCTTGGATTCAAATTTCAAACTTTGTGTTCTCTGTGTTATAGAACTACTGATATTTATGTTCTAATCAAATAGTTGTGGTTACTGCTATGTTAGCCTGACCCCTAGTGTGTACCTGGGACCTATTTGGCAGTCATCCAAGGATTTGGACAGACATAATTCACTGAGAATTAATTCACTGAGAGCTTACACTAGAGTCTTTTTATTTCTATAGATATCCACTCCCCAATTTCAAGATACTCTGCTATCCTCAGGATCTGTCCGCTGACAGCAACAGGAGAAAAGCATACAAATTTATTCAGTATAAATTTATATGACCTGAAAACCCTTATAAGGAAACAAAGACCTAAAGACCTAATCACTTTTATACTATACGACATTGCACAGAGTAGTAAGCTGTGAAACATGATAAGGCAAAGAAGCTTTGGCTAAGCTAAGTTTAGTTTAACAAGGTTTATTTGCACAGATTTCACTTGGCTTCAACTTTCCATCCTTGATGATAAGAATGTTATTTTTCTTTTGATATAGGGAGGACATCAATTACACATGGCAATTTCATCTCCTGCTTTTAAGAAACTGAATGAAGGTCAAAGGGATCTTCTTGTACCTGCCGGTTTTTAAGTGCTTTAATTTCAAAATAGTCAACATCCCACAGCAGCATATTTCGGGATGGCCTATTCTTAACTTCTTCAATGGCAAAAGTTAATTTAAATGATAATATCAGATGCTTTGTGAGGTTAGTGAGTTGAAAATTTATAAATCTGCAGGTTACAGTTTAATTAATTGAATACATCGTAGGGAGCAATTTGGTAACATTTATTAAGTGCTTTGGGATGTTCCTATGGACTTAAAGGTAAGCCTCATTTTAAGACTGTTTTGTAAGGTACATATGGTAAAATGAAGACAAAGACTTTTATCACTAGATTATTTACAATAAAAACATGTAGAAACTTTCTAAGTATGTCTATTATTTGGAAAATAATTGCTGTCACCCATATAAGAAAATTTATTGTACAGGCAATAAAATGACTTTTTTCTTAATAATTTTAAATGACAAGGGAAAATGCAACACTGAAGTATAGACCAAGCCTACCAAACTGTACATATATGCTGTAATTCAATTTAAGTGTGTACAAGATAGAAGAATAGACTTTAAAACGACATAGTAAAAAAGATTTTAAAAAATACACCAACATGTTATTTCTGGTTCCTTCTGAATGTTAAGATTATAGATGATTGTTTTCTTCTAATTTTTTAACTGTGAGCATGTTTTAACTTCTTTAAACTTTAAGAATTTACTTGTAGATAATTTTAGGTTGTCTACATAGCTAGCATAATTATTTTGCAATCCTTATTCATTTCATTTTTTCTTACATTATAATACTGGCCAAGATCTCTGATTTAATGTTCAAATACAAGTAGTGATGGCAGGCACTGTTGTAGTTTTTCAAATTTTAAAGGGAATGTTTTCAATGTTTCACAACTATGGATAATGTCTACTCTAAGTATTTTGCAGATACTTTTTAGATATAAGGCTTAGTACTTTTTCTTCTATTTCCTTCCTTGCTCGTAGGGTGTTTATATTGATTTGTTGTTCATTTTCATCTGACACAACTACCAAATGATTTTTCTCCTTTGTGCTATTAATCTGAAAATTTACATTGATTTCCTTATGTTAATTTTCATACAAGAAATAAGTCCAAATTGGTAATGTTATAGTAATATTTTTGTCCATTGAATTTTATTACTCATGTTTTCTTCTGGGGTTTTGTATATACATTAATGCGTGAGATTGACCTACCATTTTCCTTTCTTGTCAAAATTAGGCTGGTATTGTGGGTTCAATGGGGAATATGTCTCTGCACTTGTTTGCCATTCTGGAATAGTTTGCTTAAGATTAGAATTATTTTTCACTTAAATGTCTGATAAAACTTGCCTGTAAAGCCATCTGGGGTTTGTATCTTTTCTTTGTGAGAAAAATTTTCCCTTAATTTCTTAAAGTAAGATTTTTAAAGAATTTCTCCATGTCATCTGATTTTGGAGGATGTTGACATAAAATGATTCATCTCATCTTCTTTGTCCCTTCTTTATGTCTGAAACATCTGTAATGATGATCATTTTAAAAAATAGCTAACACTGCTTATGCCTTCTCAACTTTGCCAGAGCTTTAACGTATAAATCACTCAAAACAACAGCTTTGTCTTGTTGATCCTTTATAAATCTGAATAGGACAATAGCCAGTGAGCTCGTTCACCATGTCCTTAATTCCTGTTTTTATCTTTATCGTTTTCGTCCTAATATTTTCTTGGAGGCTTTCTTCCTTGCTGTTCTTTTTTTGACATCTTGGCCTAGATACTTAGTGTATGAATTTAGCACTTGTTCTGTTCTTATGTAAACATCTAAGCCTCTAAATCATCCTATACTTTAGATGCAGTGAATAAATTGTGATACAGTATTTTCCTATCATTCAGTGTGAATATTTTTAAATTTCCACGATGGGTTATTTGACATACTAGCTATTGGAAATGTTTTTTCCCAAACATATGGAATTTTCCAATTATCTCTTATTTGTGATTTATAACGTGACTGTGATGCAGTCAAAGAATGCAGTTTGCATATTTTCGGGCTTTTGAAGAGAGAAGTTGAGAACTGCTTCATGGCCCCACATGGGGTTGCTATTCCTAAATGTACACGTTGTATAGTTGTAGATCCTGGGTATATAGTCCTATTCAGATTTACATTCTTAATACATTTTTTAACAGTTTGTCTATAAATTATTGACAAAAGTATATTAAAATATTCTATTATGATTGGGATTTTGTCTATTTCTCCTTTAAATTGAGTTTTTCTTTATATATTTTGAGGTTATATTGTTAGATAGCTCCCGAGTAAATTAAACTTTTTATTTTAACCTTAACCCTAATTAACCTTAACCTCTTATTTTAAAGTCTATTTTAACTGATATTCATATATCTATTAATGTCATTTCGGCTACTATTGATGTGAAATGTATCTTCTTATCCTTTAGCTTTCGATCTTTTTTACCTTTATATTTAGATATGTCTCTTATAAGTAGACTACCTTTTAGCTTTTTATTTCGAGGTATTTATAGATTCATAAGAAGTTGAAAACATATTACAGAGAGGTTCTGTGTACCTTCACCCACTTCCCCCCAGTGGTTATATCTTCCCTAACCATACTACAGGGTGTCCATAAAGTTCAAGTGCAATTGTCTATTTTAAATTACACACAAACTTTATGGATACCCTGTATAATATCAACACCAGGAAAATGTTGCTACAATGTATTGGTACAGATGTTTGCAATTTTATCGCATGTGTAGTTTCGCACAACTACCTCTGCAATCAAGATAAAGAACTATAATGGGAGGCGCCTGTGGCTCAGTGAGTAGGGCGCTGGCCCCATATACTGAGGGTGGCGGGTTCAAACCCAGCCCGGGCCAAACTGCAACAAAAAATAGCTGGGTGTTGTGGCAGGTGCCTATAGTCCCAGCTACTTGGGAGGCTGAGGCAGAAGAATCACCTAAGCCCAGGAGTTGGAGGTTGCTGGAGCGACTCCACTGCACTCT
>CAUYTI010012214.1:0-24834 GCA_963575145.1 Galago senegalensis
ATGGATGGAGCTGGAACATGTTCTTCTTAGCAAAGTATCTCAAGAATGGAAGAAAAAGTATGCAATGTACTTAGCCCTACTGTGAAACTAATTTATAGCTTTCATGTGAAAGCTATAACCCAATTATAACCCAAGAATATGGGAAGAGTGAGGGGAGGAGAGGCAAGAGGTGGGTGGAGAGATCAGTGGGTCCACGCCTATGGTTCATCTTACAAGGGTACATGTGAATCTTTCTAAATGTAGAATATAAATGTCTTAACACAATAACTAAGAAAATGACATGAAGGCTATGTTATCCATTTGATGAAAATATTTCAGATTGTATATAGAACCAGCACACTGTACCCCATGGACGTATTAATGGACACAGCTATGATTGAACAAAAAAAAAAAAAAAGGAGAGACCAAACATAATAATAAAAGATTAACAACTGAAAAGCTGTTTTTTTGAAAAGATAAACAAAATTGATAAACCATTACACAGATAAGAAAAAAATAGAGAAGACAGAAATAAATCAAATCATAACAAAAAGGAGACATTACAACTGACAACACACAGATATAAAAGATTATTAAAGACTATTAGGAATAACTATACACCAACAAATTAGAAACCCTAGAAGAAATGGATAAATTCCTGGACACACATAACCTATCAAGATTAAACCAGAAACAAATAGAAAACCTGAAAAGACCAAAACTGAGTAATGAGATTGAATCATTATTAAAATGTCTTCCAACAAAGAAAAGCTCAGGTTCAAATGGCTTTACTGAACTTTCTATCAAACTTCTAAAGAAAAATACCAATTCTTCTCAAAATATACTGAAAAAGTTGAAGAGGATGAAATTCTTTCCAACACATTTCATATGGCCAACATTATCCTGATACCAAAACCAGGCAAGTATACAATAAAAAGAAGAAAACTACAGCCTAATGTCTCTGATGGCTTTAGATGCAAATGTCCTCAACAAAATACTAGCAAACTGAGTCCAACAGAATACCTAATGATAGTAATAATAATAATAATAATAATACACATAATGAAGTGGGGTTTATCCCCAGGATGAAAGTTGTTCAACATATGCAAATCAATAAATGTGATACATCCCATCAATAAAATGAAGGACAAAACCACAGAATATTCTCTATAGACACAGAAAAAGCACTTGATAAAATTTAACATCCTTTCATGATAAAAACCTTAACAAATTAGATATAGAAGGAACATGCCTCAACACAATAAATGCCAGATATGAGAAACCCATGCTAACATCATACTAAATAGGGAAGGGCTGAAAATATTTTCTCTAAGAACTAGAACAATATAAGGATGCCTACTTTCAGCACAGTACTAGAAGTACTAACCAGAGCAATTAAGCAAGAGAAATAAAGGCATCCAAATTGGAAAAGAGAAATTTAAATTGTCCTTCTTTATAGATGGCATGATCTTATACATATAAAACCTTAAATATCCCACCACAAAACTCTTTGGACTAAAAGAAATCCAGTAAATGGCTCTCTTTGTACCCTCAATGAATCCCCAACAATAAAAAAAAGAAATTCAGTAAAATTGCAGGATACAAAATTGGCATCCAAAAAATCAATAGTGTTTCTGTCCATCAATAATGAACTAGCAAAAAAAGACATCAAGAAGGCAACACCATTTGCAATAGCTACCCCCACACACAAATGCACACAAAATACCTACCTAGGAAGAAATTTAACTAAAGAGGTAAAAGATCTCTGTAATAAAAACCTAAACACTAATGAAAGGATATTAAAGAAAGATATATTCATCTGCTAAAAAATTAAAAGGCATCCCAGAAGAATTAATAGTGTTAAAATGACCACACTATCAAAAGAAATCTACATATTTAATGTAATTCTTATCATTATCCCAATGTCAGACTTCACAGAAATAGAAAAAAAAAATTCTAAAATTCATATGGAACCATAAAAGACTCCAAATAGCCAAAACAATACTGAGCAAAAAGAATAAATCTATTGGCATCACACTTACCTGACTTCAAAATATACTAAAATCTATGGTAACTAAATCAGCATAGTGGCAGACATGTGGACCATTGGAAATAAATAAATCCTGGAATAAATCCATATATGTACAGCCAATTGTTTTCTGACCAGAGCACCAAAAAGACACATTGGAGAAAGAATACCTTATTCAATAAATGGTGTGGGAAATCTGGATATGTACATGCAAAAGAATGAAAGTAGACCTCTCTGTCTCACTGCACACAAAAATCACTCAAAACGGATTAAAGACTTAAATATAAGACCTTATAAAAGTACTAGAAGAAGATACAAGGGAAAAAATTCAGGACATTGGTCTAAGCAAAGTTTTCATGGCTAAGACTTCAAAACCACAGACAACAAAAATAAAATAGACAAACAGGAATGTATCAAAATAAAAAGCTTCTGCACAGCAAAGGAAATAATCAACAGAATGAAAATACAATCACTAGCACTGAAGAAAATATTTGTAAACTATTTATATGACAGGAACTAATATCTAGAATATATAAGGAACTGAAAGAACTCAACTATGAAAAAACACATAATCTTATTTTAAAAATGGGGAAAGGATCTGAATAGATATTTCTCAAAAGAAGACCTACAAATGGTCAACAAGTATATGATAAAATGTTCAACATCACTGATACTCAGAGAAAGGCAAATAAAATCACAATGAGATATCATCTTATCTAAGTCAGGTGACTATTATTAAAAAGACAAAAAGTAACAAATATTAGTGAGAATATGGAGAAAGGGAACTCATTAAGAGACAATTGCACCCCCATGTTTACTGCAGCCAAGATATGGAATCAACCTAAATGTTCATCAAGAAATGAATGGATAAAGAAGATGTGATAGCAAAGTCAATTTAGCCAAAGATGGCATTAATCCAGGCAGAGGTCACAGATCATTGTAGCTGAAGATGGGATGAACCCACCTAGAGGATATGGAATTCTTTTAGCCTATGATGGGATTATGGGGTTAATTAGAACCTTTAAAAGCTTTGTGCTTCTGTTTAGAAGGGAAACACTAGTATTTTCTGAAATAGGAGCCTGCCAGCTTCCACATTTGCTGGCAAATTAATAAACTTCTTTTTCCCTCCCCTTAGGGAGAAAAAAGTGATATATAAACAATGGAATACTATTCAAACATAAAAAATAACAAAGTCCTCTATGTAGGTCATGTCAATATGGTCCTGGAGGCCTTTATGTTAGTAGAATAAGTCAGTCAGAGAAACATATCTCTCATCCATGTGGGAGCTAAAAATAAATTAATAAAGGAGTGCATAGAAGTAGAGAGTAGAATTGCTGTTATTGGAGGATGAGAGAGGCAGGGAGGGGGGAGGGTAGGAAGAGATTGGTTGATAGACACAAAATTACAGCTTGATGGGAGAAATAAGTTCTAGTGTTCTATAGTATCACAGGACAAATGTAGGTAACTATAATTCTTCATATTTTCACAAAGCTAGAAGAGAGGCTTTTGAATGTTCACAACACAAAGAAATGATAATAGTTTGAGATGAAGGATATACTAACTACACTGATTTGATCATTATATATTGCATACATGTATCAAAATATCATCCTGTACCCCATAAAATGTAGTTATTACTGCAACTCAAAATAAAAGGTAGAAAAAAATGAGTCAGTTGCCATAGAGGACATATTGTGCAATTAGGTTGGTACAAAGCACAAAAAGAAGAAAAACTAATATGTGCTGTCAAAATTCTAGATAGCAGTTATCCTCAAGGAAAAGCTAAGAGGCAAGAGTCAGTGGGATGGGACAGCTGTAAACCTGGATTTCTCAACCTGGGTGTTGGCTACATGGTTGTGTTCAGTTTGTTAAAATCATCAACCTGTACACTTATGACTCATGAATAGGCTATATAATACTATAATAAAATGTTGAAACAATGGACTCAAAACTGAAATTACAGGGTTTGTGCTCAGGAAGAGATTTATGCAAATGACACCTTCAGTAACTGCTTTCTTCAGTCCTGCTTTCTTCTTCACTGGTCATGATCTTGACTAGATTCTTCCTATACGATGTCAAAATCTTTACTAGCAGCCCCAGGCTCACATTGCTGTCCAATTCTTCCTCAGATTCAAGAAATTGAGTCTTATTGGATCTGACTGAGACATATGTCTATCCCTGTACAAAGTAGTATTGGCAGGGTATTAGAACTGTACTGACAGGTGAGGTCATGTGCCCATCCCACAGCCATTATATCATCATCATCATCATCATCATCATCATCATCATCATTATCGCTATCATTATCATATGTCTCAGATCTGTTGGTTGCAATCTGCTAAGCTGTTCTCACTGGGGCTCTTACAGTGTAAGTGTATTCAAGTTGGTAGCTAAGCTGGATTCATCTTGAAGGCTTCTCCTTTCTTCTGTGAGGGAAGACAGCCCAGACGACTGGGCCCGGGCACCTCCTTCTCCCTCCATGTAGTTTTTCCTCATGAACTCTCTATCATGGCAGCTTCAGAGTGGCTAGACATGTGCACTCCAGGAAAGAGCAAGAGCCACACAGAAGCTGTATCATCTTTTATAGCCTAGCCCATGGTTTGGCAAACTGCAGCCTGTGGATCAATCTGACTCCTTCACTTAATTTTATAAAGTTTCATCTGAAAATGGCTTAGCCCACTGGGGTATTAGCTATGGTTGCTGCCTGCCACAAGGAGAGAGCTGCAGAATTGTGACAGAGGATGCAGGAGTGTGACTACAAAGCCAAAAATATTTACAGGCGGCCCTTTACAGAAAAAGTATGCTGACCGCTAGCCTCCTCTCAGATGTCAGGCAGTATCACTTATGCCTCATTCTATTTATTAAAAATAAGTCACTAAGCCCATTAGCCCATGGACCACGGAACACTATTCAGCCATTAAAGAAGATAGACTTCACATCTTTTGTACTAACCTGGATGGAGTTAAAACACATTTTACTTAGTAATGTATCACAAGAATGGAGAAGTATTCAACATACTCAATACTATGAATATGAAATCTGTAGATGAACTAATACACACCCACACAAGAGAAAAACACAAATTCAAGGGGGCAGGGAGAAGAGGTGGAGGGAGAGCGATTGGTGTGCTCTCACCTAATAGGCTCAATGTAAGGATATACAGCACACCTCCCGGGTGAGGGGCACAGCTACAACTTGGACTCTACCTAACAAATGCAAACAATGTGACCTAATCATCTGTACCTTTGTATTAATTTGAAATTAAAAAAAATAAATAAGAAAGTCACTAAGGTCACTTCATACTCAAGGGGAGAATTTGAGAATATGTTCTAAGCCACTGCAGCAGAAGAGTCACCTAGTATATAAGCACTGAGAGAAAAAGGAAGGTTTTACCGTGTGAAGAAGCCTCAAAGATGCCTAACAGACCGAAACAGAGAAACCACTTTAAGGTGAGACCTGGTGCTTCTAATTCTCTGGGCAGGCTAACTGAGTTAAGAAGGCACAGATGACACATTCCTTCTGTAACTTAGTTAACACTATTGTCCCCACCAGGGTGGTAAAGACAGAACTTGTTGCCCTCCAAAATTACACCTATTGCTCAGGGCACTTATGCTGAAGTCATTCTGACAGCTTTTACAATGGTCTAATTGAACTGCCTGGGCAACAGAAGAATTGCTTCCTGCTAAAGGAAAATAGCTGGGAGAATTACAAAACTGGCATATCAGAAAAAAATGCAATGCATTCTTAGCTTTTGAAATGTCAGACTTCTGGGCACCAATTTATCTGACTTATACTATAGGGCTACAAACAGTCAGCAAGTCTTATTTAGCCATTTTTCACAATAAAAAAAAATTTCTAAGTGCTATTTTAGTTCCATAATAATTGTACAGATCTACTTATTTTTCATTTATATGTGTGTATGTTGGTGGGAGGGGGTGGTTCCCTAAGTAATACCTTGCCTTTGGCAATGTTTGGCAACAGAGGAAAACGTATTTTATTAATCAGATTGGACCACTTGCTTAGTGCAAAGAATGTAATCTGGATTTTAACAAAATGCAAAGCATTCAAAATCTACGTGGAAAATTAAGCAGTCACTGAGTTCTTCCTACAGGAATATGTCACTGACATCATCTCTTCAGCTGCAGGGTAATAGGGAAGGCTGAAGGCCATTATTATAATCATGTAGAGTTTTCTTTTGATCATGCAATGCCCAGAGAGGCAACTTAAAAGGTGGGCTGGAAAGTGGAGGGGTGGGGATTGGGAGTGACTACCAATGTCGGAGAACAGCAGACTCCTTCTCATCAGCCACACCTCTCACATTAGTAGATGCTCTTAGCATCTAAAGCAGGAAATATTGGCCAGCAGACACTTTCTGAAACACAAACCAAATGCTGGTGGTGGCAGATATTTTTGTCACCTCTACTTCAAGCACATGTGTGGACCAAGAGATTTTTTTTTTTAAAGGGGAGAGGGGTTCTTCTCAAGAAACTGGCCGCTTAATAAGAAAACTAGTCACATGCACAACTCATCACAGAGTAGGTGCTCAACAAATACAGGTTGGGTGACAGCTAACATTTATGTAGAGCTTACCCCTAGCAGGCAATATGGAAAATGCTTGATATACATTCAACCTTCATAGTCACTCTATTAATTATGTGATAGTATTATACTTTTTTTAGAGGCAAGAAATTTAAGGCTTCGTGAAGCTCAGTATCTTGTTCAAGGTTATATATATTTTCCTTTGGAAACTGATTTTTAAACTAAGAAAATCAGGTGCCAGAGCTTGTTCCTCTTAATTACTATGTATTACAGCCGATGGTTGGATGGATGGATGGATGGATGGATGGATGGATGGATGGGATGGATGGATGGATGGATGGATGGATGGATGGATGGATGGATGGGATGGATGGATGGATGGATGGATGGATGGATGGATGGATGGGATGGATGGATGGATGGATGGATGGATGGATAGATGGATGGATAGATGGATGGATAGATGGATGGACAGGCAGACAGATGGAGAGACTAAGTATAATCAAAAATGCTATGACAATGTAAAGGAAGAAGAAGTAACATTTGACCTGAGTCCTAAAAAGGCAAGTGTGTATACATGTAGGAGCTGGACTTCCTAGGCTGGTAGGGAAGCATGAACAAAGACACCCAAATCTCCACAAAGCTAAGAGGCTAACAAGTAGTCCTATAGAACAGGGACACAGGACATCCAGGGAAGCTGCCCAGAGAAGAGGCTCCTGAGCAGAACTTCATAATGGGCCAGGTGCAGCTTTTACACCCGTAATCTTAGCACTCTGGGAGGCCAAGGCTGGGGAATGCCTGAACTCAGGAGTTTGACAACAGCCTGTGCAAGAGCGAGATCCTATCTCTACTAAAAATAAAAAACTTGGCAGGCATTGTGGTGGACGCTTGTAGTCCCAGCTACTCAAGAGGCTGAGACAAAAGAATCACTCAAACCCAGGAGTTTGAGGTTGTTGTGAACTATAGTGATGTCAGAGCACTTTACCCAGAGTGACAGAGTAAGACTCTATTGGAAAGGAAAAGGAAAAGAGAAAAGAACTACATGATGAAGGGTCTGGAATGTTACAGTGAGAAGTTTGGGCTTTCTTTTGCAGGCAGTAGAAACCTGCAAAAGTTTTTTTTGTTTATTTGTTTTAATGATGGATAACAACTATTGATGACTTAACTTGTGCTAACCAGCAAATGTTTAAATCCTCACAAAAACCTCATTGATGCAAGTGCTGTGATTATTCCTTTATTTTATAGTAATGAAACTGAGGCATGAAGAGGTTAAATCCACTTGCCCAAAGTCATAAAGTCTATAACTGCTTGAATCAGTATGTGGACCCACACAGCCCTCCAAACAGCAGAGCAAAAGAGAGCAAGAGAGTGGCACGAGTCTACCTGTGCCTAAAGAGGTACCCATAGTAGTACCGTGCATAAGGAAAAAACTAAAACTAGTGAAACTAATTAGGAGGCTATTTATGTTCAGATGAAAGGCTGGGGAAACAGACTAAGGCAGAGTTCTCGGCATTGGTGCTATTGACATTTTCACTGCATAATTCTTTGCTGTAGCAGCTGCCCTGTGCATTGCAGGACCTTACAACATCCTTAACCTCTACCCAATAGATATTAGTAAGATCTGCCTTCAAATCATGGCAAACAAAAATGTCTGCAGACATTTCCTAAAGTCCCCAGGAAGGCAAATTGACCTCAGTTGAGAAATGAGTTAAGCTAAGGCAGATAAGAGAACCGGAGAAATTTTGGAAATAGGATAAACAGACTAAGTGATCACAGGGTATGGGTCAAAGAAATGTCCAGACATGTGCCATAGTCATGGAAGGCAGCAGTATGTCCAGAGGTCTGGAGCTTGTAGCCTGGATCCAGCAAATCTGAGTTTAAAACCCAGCTCTGCCATCTGCCACTGTGTAAACTTGGGCAAATTACTCACACTCTCTAGTTCTTAAAAAGAAGAACTTAATAGCACCTACTTCAAAAAGTTGTGAAGATTAAAACAAAACACAGTGCATAAGAGCTTAGCAGAATTTCTGGCACTAAGTAAGTGTTCAGTAAATGCCACCACTAGCCAGTAAAGGGAATATATGGGCACTTTCTTTACTCCTAGTTTATGGCATTGTTTATAATAGTAAGTAGGCACTGTGAACTCCAGAAACAATTTTCCATTTGATAAAATATTTTCAAACTCATTAAAGTTAAATTGCAAAAATAATATATAACTGAATATTTGGTTTGAAACCTATTGTGTGTGTCTGAAATATGTGTGTGTGTGTGTGTGTTTGTGTGTTTGGTGTCTGTTTCTAGATATGCTTTATGGATGAATGTATACACATATAAATTAGATCAATGGACTCACACCAAAATATTATGACCATTATTACTGGATGTTAAGATTATGGGTAAATTTAGTTTTCTTCTCTATGTTTCTATTCTCCTTTATATTTTTATATAATAAATGTCACTTTTATAAATAGGAAACAAAAGTAAATACTCCAAAATAATGTTTTCCTTTATGATATAGTGATTGAAATACTACTATATGCCAGGCACTATGCCCAAAACTAAGATTACAATAATGAAAGCACACCCTATACACACATGCACACAAAGAAACAAAAGCAGTCAAATCATAATAAACAAATTTAGACATAACAAGAAATCTAAAAGTTTAGCTGGGTGTTGTGGCAGACATCTATAGTCCTAGCTACTTGGGAGGCTGAGGCAAGAGAACCACTTAAGCCCAAGAGTTTGAGGTTGCTGTGAGCTGTGACGCTATGGCACTCTACCCAGGGTGACAGCTTGAGACTGTCTCAAGAAAAGAAAGAAAGAAAGAAAGAAAGAAAGAAAGAAAGAAAGAAAGAAAGATAGATCTAGAAGTCGAAAACTCCAGTTCAAATGTAATATTGCCATGCCAAAATAAATCTGGCTGGTTTTGGCCATGCCATCCTAATCATGCATTTAAGCCTGGCAGAATATCCAAAGAATTCTCTAATTCTACCTGACAAATAATTCACTAGAAGACACCATTGTGTTCTCACTTTTAGGATTTTGCTTCTCTCACTTAGTAATTGTTATCCTGAGGGATTATCATATAATTTTGTCATATCCACTCAACCTTGAGTCTGGTTAGCAGAGATTCTATCCCTGGAAACTATAATTTTCCACAGAGAGACTTATTTCAGTAACAAAGACTTTCTTTGGACAGTGTACAGAAGGTTTTCTATTGCAAAATAAAAAATTTTTGCCTCTCTACACATTGAGACAAATTTAGACAGCATGTATTTTTCAGAGTTCCCACAGACTTATGAAAACAATAATTTGGGCCTCCAGAAAATTCTCCAACATCCTGGCTGTGTGTTTAAGTAAGATGAAAGTGCCTGTATCAGACTTACTGTAACAGATTCTAACATGATGTTGTCACTCTCAGTTTCAACTTGTGACTCTGTGTGGAGAGTAATAGAAATGATCAATCATGGATGCTTGCTTTACCCTCTATGTCTTTTTAAATGAAGTACACACAGAAATGACAGACTTGGATGACAGACCTCATGCGGGTAATAGGATAGGCATTCTATGTCTGCCCCTTGTCTTTCATTCTCACTGCTACACTTCCCAAATTAGGTTTCATGTTCTGTCATCTTGAATATTTTAATACCTTATTGATCTCAAACGTGTTTAGCCATAGGAGGATAGCAATAAAATAAAATTTTATAGCCAACAAAATTCTTTATGCCTAAACTTTATTGTACATTTTATATTTTCACAACATGCTGTTCCTTGAAATTCTAAAATACACATAGATTCCTCAAGATAAAATGTGTTCCTGTTCTTTCTTTTTTTTTTTTTTTTTTTCCTTATCAAGAGTTGATTCAGGTGGCACCTGTGGCTCAAAGGGTAGGGAGCCAGTCCCATATGCTGGAGGTGGCAGGTTCAAACCCAGCCCCAGCCAAAAACAGCTAAAAAAAAAAAAAAAGAGTTAATTCTATTATCAGGGTAGAAAGAATTTCTGATAATTATCCAGAGTGTTGGATTCTAGCAGAAAAGTATGTCTTTCTCCAAAAGTGTTGAAACAATCTTACAACTCTTCTATGTGAGAGAAAGGCTTCATTTTGATGTTTGCTTCCAAACTATATATGTTTTCCATTCAAAGAGACTATTTTCCACAGACTCTCTCTTTTTCCTCAATAGGGTCAGGATTTAGTTCCATTTCAACCAACAAGTCAGGGAAGCTGATTGATAAAGTATGAAGGCATTCACTGACTTTTCATATAGTTGATGTTTTCTGATAACAACTTTCTTGTCTGTCTGAGGTCTGTAAAGATGTTTTCTTAAGGTAATATCAGAATTACTCTTTTCTGTAGTGATGATTTTAAAAAATAAAAACTAGCATGACTTTTTTCATACTTCTTGGTTTGGAGAGTTGGTATAGTGGTACCAGAATTGATGGGAAAAAAAACTTAATATGACACAAGACATTAAAGGAGCTGCCATTTTTCATAGATCAAGCTTAAAACCTATATTTATTTATGTATTTATTTACTGCAGTTATGCAGCAAATAAACAAACCAAAGGAAAAACTATGGTGTTTTCCAAGTTTCAGAGGGCATCCTAGAAGAGTTTAATGAAAGGGAAACATCACTGTACTGGATTTTATCCCCAGTTCTGATGCTATTATCCAGAAGGCAAATGATTTAATTGCTCCATTAGTAAATAACAAATTAATAAAGAAGTGTGCTTTATTTCTGAGGTCCTTTTCAGCTCAAATTTTCTCCAGTTCTAAATAATATTAACCTGGTATGATCCCAACTTCATCATTATCAAGGATTCATTGGCTCGTAAGTTCATTCATATCTCCTATCAAGAATCATTAGACAACCAACATTCATCAAGACCTCAATATCCTACATCTGTCTTTACCAATAACAGTTCCTCACAGGGTATGTATTGGCGTGTTCTTAGGAGAAAGAGTTAAAAAGAACGCTAACTGCCATACAGAAATAAATCACTGATCTCCTTGGTCTTACTGAGCTCTTGACCTATTTTCTTGCCTGAACAGCCAGAAAAGAAATTCAAAAGCCTTTAACCCTCTTCATACTTAGAAACAGAATCTAAAAATATACAGGTCAGATAGAAGTTTCTCTCTACCTCTTATTATCTCCAAGGATGAGATCACTGAGTCTTAGAATAGGAGTGGTGGGAGAAAGGTCACCATTTCTGGATGCTGACCTCACATCTGCAAAACTCTTGGGCCATTGCTGTCAGATGCTGAGTCTTCTCTAAGGCCATGTTAAGAACAGAAATGTACCAGAAAAAAGTGGAGGTTAGTTCTTCTTGTATTTTTTAATGACTTATTTCCCCCAATAGCCCTGTGGTCAGGAAGTTCACTTGATTGTCCACCTTGTCTGGTTTCAATATAAATGTTTTCTGTCTAATCTGTCTGCTCCTGGGATGGACATGATGCTCCCTATGCCTCTTTGAACAGCCTTTGAATATGGTTGTTAAGGTGCCCTTCAGCTATCATTACTGTAAGCCATATATCTTTTGTTATCAACATAATTAAAAACTGCTCCAGGGTCTTCTTAAAGTAATGTGAGTTTTTTCCATTTTTATGCTTCACATGGGTGATGTTAAAGCAAGTGGCACTGGAATGGGAAGGTAGGAGAGATGTCAAAAGATACCCCCCATCCTTAACGCTCCCTTGATGGCAATGGCAGCCTTATTTGTTTTGTTAGCCAGTACATAATTAAAAGTCAATATTCAAGATCACAATAAAAATCTGTATAACTACCTGCGTTCTGAGTCTGAGGTTTGGAAGGAAAATCCATTAAAATACAGCCATGTATAATTTACAAGAAATCAGTAATAAAATGTTTGCTCTCAACAGTATCTGCAAAATGGTCTGTATATTACCAGAATAAATCCATATTACTTGGAGCCTGTAGATAAGTATCCATAGGCAAAGTTCACATTGAGGTTATCTGCCGCCTGCTATGAACCAGGGATCTCTATTTAGAGGAGATAAATTGTGGTTTACTTCCCCAAGTCTCAAGCACATCATGCAGAAATGAGTTTAGTTCCTGAAAGGGTATCTGTCATAACCAAATAGGAAAGAATGCCATTACAGGGTTGTGCCCATTGCAAAAAGAATACAGCTTTTGTCCTCAGTGATAAACAAACAGAAAATTCTTAATAATTAAAAGCTATGGATGTAACTTATGTTCATCAAAAGGGAGATATTTCATGGTTTGTAAAATGCTGATTCACTGGCAGTATGGCAGACTCTTATTTTAAGTCATGGGTGAATTCATTGCTCATATATGTAAAGTAGCTAATGTGGCTATACATTGGGTTCTGAAGTAAGATTAATCTTCATATCTATTGAGGGGGAAAAAAATGTAACAGTAGTAAGGCAAGGCACTGAACCACCCTGGCAGAGAAGTTTAAGACTATGTCTGTCTGACAAGTCCAATGCGGTTTAGAAGAGAATAAAAAGTCACTGGGATGATGCTCTTGCATTCAGCAAGCGAGGTGAAGCACCTTCATTCATTCAGCACTCAGGTGCCTCCTAGGTTTTAGAAATGCAAACAGGAAGGAGGTGAGGACATTTTCTTTAAGAGTGGGCATCATCTAGGGACATCTGGGTGTCAGAGAAGAAAGGCTTCTCAGAGAGGCAATGCCTGAAGGGTGCCAGAAAGACAAATGAGAGGCGCCTCTCCCTGCCTTTCAGTGGCCGGTGCCTACTGCTAGTCTTCAGGCATCGCCCTGCAGCTGTGCAGCAGCTTTGCCCAGAGACATAGGGCCGCTCTCAACTAATACTTGTCAGTCTCCTGGAAGCCAGGATAGCCCAGCTCCCTTACCTTAGCTTCAGACAACTCTAAGGTAGAATTACATTCCTAAGTCCCCCTGGGTACTCAAGCTGAAGGCTTCCCTTTAGGACTTGTGCCTGAGGTCAATATGATACACAGGGTGAGCATCCTGCAGGCCCAATTTACTGAAGTTGAGGCCAGAGGACCCCATGAGTCCAGGAGCTAGCATCCCTAGGCCACATAGCCACCATGTTCTCTTAAAAATACGAATCTTTTCTTTTTCTTTTTTTTTTTTAATATCTCGCTTTGTCACCTCTGGTAGAGTGCCATCGCATTGTAGCAACCTCCAACTCCTGGGCTCAAGTGATTCTCTTGCCTCAGCCTCCAAGGTACTTGGAACTACAGGTACCTGCCATAATGCCTGGCTAGATTTTCTATTTTTAGTAGAGATGGGGTCTTGCTGTAGCTCAGGTAGGTCTCAAATTCCTGAGCCCAAGTGATCCCCCCACTTCAGTCTCCCAGAGTGCTAGGATTACAGGCATGAGCCACCATACCCAGCCATAAAAATAAAAATAATTTTAAAAAGATTTTTTTGAACAAAAGATGGCACACATGCTTGCCTTCCATCTATCTATCATGATTCTTCCAGACTCTAACTGGCCTCCCTTGGGAGCACTTCCTCAAAAAATCACCTGAGTGAATACATCTTTCAGAAACCCCAACCTTGGACACAAAGACTTCTAACATTAATTTGGTTGGAACATGAGGAGCAAGATGGAGAAAAGGTAAGAGAAAGGTAAAAGCTATTTTACTTTTGTTTGTTTGTTGTGTCGATGGGTAGATGATGACAAGGCCAGCTTCCTGGGACCTGCACTCAGAGGCACATTTTGCACTTAATGTAACGCTCTGCTGTTGCTACCATTAAACTCTTAGCGTCCGAGCTAGGACCCTGTGTTTTCATTTTTGCATGAGGCAAACCTTGACTGATGAATAGGCAGTTTTCCAGCATTTGAAGTTTTCAAATCTTTTTTCTTTAAAAAAGATTTGTTTCTAAATAAATAAAATATTTGAATCAGTGATTCCTTGGATGGTTACTAAAATTACCCTTTTACCTCAGCTGCTTACTTAGCAACATTTGTACTCTGCAAAATGCCTGCATAGGTTTTCTTTCTTTTTTTTTTTTTTTAAGTCTTTAGAGGGTATCTCAAATGTTGTCCCAAATGAGTCTGATCTACCAGGCCCTGCTATGCCGTCCTGCCCATTGTCACATTAGATTCTATTAAATTTCTCCCCTGTGAGCCACCATTCTCCACAGCCACCATACCCATCAAGAGGGCACAGGTGCTGGCAGGCACTCTATGGCAAAGCCAGGATGCCTGTCCCTCAGCTCTGTCCAAAGCCCCTCAAGAAGCACTGCTTGGGCCCCAATGTACAATGGAGTATAAATGGTTTTTTGAGATTGTATCTGAAAGTAAAAAGATACATCTAAGAGTTAGACTAGGAATAAATTAGACTATCAGTCACCACACTGTCCCTACTCCTCTGATGGCTTTATTAAGGGAACTTTTACATAATGACTGCTTCCTATTTATAAGTTCCAGGCTGGGCGTGGTGGCTCACACCTGTAATCCCAGTACTTCAGGAGGCCAAGACAAGTGGGCTGCTTGAGCTGAGTTGGAGCAAGAGTGAGACCATGTCTCCCTGAAAAATAGAAAAAAACTTACCCAGCACTGAGGCTGGTGCCTGTAGTCCCAGCTTCTCAGGAGGTTAAGGCAAAGGGAGTGATTGAGCTTGAGAGTATGAGGTTGCTGTGAGCTATGATGCCATAGCACGCCACCCAGGTTAACAAAGCGAAACTCTGCCTCAAAAAAAAAAAAAGAGTTTCCCCTCAGGAGGTGCCTCAGACCCCTTTGATTTCCCTCAATAACCTCTGCCCTCAGTTCACCAGGAATGTCCAAGGTCTGAAGGTCAGCAGTGCCCAGCCTGGCTCCAACTGAGAGCCCACCATGGTAGGATCTGTAGCCCAGCCTTCCAGGATCTGTCAAGAGTTTAGTCCTAAGTATCAACAGAGAGTTTTTCAGGGTCCTTAGTTTTAATCTTGGTATTAAAAAGAAAGGCACAGATTACTAGAGTGTTACATTTCAAATAAACATTTCAAAATCACTTTATTTTTATAGCTTATTGAAGTCCCTCTGAATAGTATCAGTCCCAGAAATAATATGTAGTAGGGTTATAATATCCCCTGTTGTCAACTAAAACAAACAAACAAAAAAAAATACTGCTGTTTTCTTTCTCTCTCCTTTTTCTTTAGAGCTCCCATTCTAAGAGACATGCTTCTATGGTCTCTCCAGCTCACCACAAGCACATGCAGGTAAGTAAGCTGCGTGCTTTGCAGTTAGAAGCTCCGCTCTGCCAGTTTGTCCCTCAGTCTCTCTGAGCCTCTGCCCAGGGAATGCGGAGCCATCTGCTTCTGGTGTCGACTTTCTAGGCATGTTTCCAAAGACCACCCAGTGTGCTGGTGCTGTTTCCTCCTGGCCTCTGCCCACTGGATTCTGTCCTCTGAGCACCTGCTCCTCAAGTGTTCCAGTAGGTCTCTTTTCTCACTGTGGGCAATGCCAAAACTACTTCCCCAGGGACAGTCTCCCCCACACAGAGATCTGCAGGAGACATCTGCACTGTGCTCTGCAGCTGCTCCCCAGAACACCTTCTGACTTTTCATTCTCAGCTACCTTCTGCATCCCCTCTACCCCACCATCCAGGCTCTCACAGAAACATCTAGATTGATTCCACACCATGCACAGGCCAAGAAAAACTAAGCAGTAGCAGTGTCTCCTACCCTCTTCCTGTCCCTGGTTACCAAACAGGCCAGCTTCTGCACTTGACCCATGATGGGTTAGACCTTCAAGAGAAGCCTGAACCAACCAAGCCAAGAATATGAGCATCTGCTTGGACTAGTCAATTATTCCTCCAAATTAACTGGAGATTGTTACTTGCAACCATTTAAATTAGACTCTAGAATGGTGTTAGGGAAAAGGGACTCAGGACCTTCTACCTAACCATTGTCATTTGGTCTGCTTCCTCACCTCTGTGTCACCTCTGTCAGACAGTAGAAGGGATTTTTAGTCCTGACCAGCAATGTCAACTTATGTCTACATTTTGTAAAACTCTAGTTTTAGAACTCCAGACTTTGCTATTGAAATAGAAATGGAGGCTCGGTACCTGTGGCTCAAGTGGCTAAGGCGCCAGCCATGTATACCCAAGGTGGCGGGTTCGAGTCCAGCCCGGGCCCACCAAACAACAATGATGGCTGCAACCAAAAAATAGCCGGGCGTTGTGGCGGGTGCCTGTGGTCCCAGCTACTTGGGAGGCTGGGGCAGGAGACTTGCTTGAGCCCAGGAGTTGGAGGCTGCTGTGAGCTGAGATGCCACAGCACTCTACCCAGGGGGACAGCTTGAGGCTCCTGTCTCAAAAAAAAAAAAAAAGAAAAGAAAAGAAATAGAACTGGAAGCACCAAAATTTATAAGTCTCCTTTCCTAGTAAACTTGGCTTTCAAGACAATTGTCTCTCCAGAGCATTGGTTCTCAAAGTATGGTTCAAAGATGAGCAGCAGCACTACTCTTAGGCCAAAAGTTGCTGAAAGTCAGAACCATAGTGACTTCATCTTATGACGCCCACACTCTTCTTTGCCCACCACCAGGTTAGACACACAGTGGAAATTTCCACTGAGCACCTGAAGCTGCTTGAGCTGTTTGAGCTCACCCACAGGAACTGCCATGCTCCACTTCTGTCAAACAGCTTGCTTACAAAAAACTGCTGCATCTTTGCTTCTGTAAACCAGCTTACTTCGCTTGGTTAAAAACCTGAAGAGTCCCGACACCCTGAGCTAAACCCTGCTTCTGCCCCTGTATCCCTTAAATACCCCAAACCACTTAAACTGGGCTGCTGTTCTCCGCAGTCTTGCATGCGCGGGGCAGCCAGTCATCAATCTAATAAAGGACTGTATTATCTTTAAAATTATCTGAAGTGCTTCTTTCTTCTGTGGCTCAGAAATTTTATGTCAAACACTACCACATGGGTAAGTGTTAAAAATGCAAATTTGGGGCTCTACTCCAGACCCAGCTCTGGAGTTGGACCCTAGTAATCCATTTAACAAACCCTCTAGGTGATTCTGAGGCTTATTCAATGTGGAGAGCCATTGCTATGGGGACTCCAGAGTATTCTTTCTAAGGCTCAGAGCCTAGCAGGGACCTCTTTGTTCTGGGTGGTACCTGTTCATTCCTAAGTTAACTAATAAATAATGCTGTGGATTTTATAAGTGGAAAACCACAGAACAACAAGATTTCCTTAAGTAAAAAAAGAAAAAAAGATCCTTTTTGTATTTCAAAAACATTGACCCTTTTATACACATCCTATCCTTAAAATAAATCTTCGCATGTCTATTGTGTTTCCATTTTCATCAGGATTTCTAATTTCCATAAATCTGTGCCTCATTCTCTTTCACCAATGTCAGAAAACATGGTTATTCCCAAATCATCTGAAGCTCTACACCAATGCAACATTATTGGAATGAGATAAATATTACATTGCTTAGCACAGCTAACATAAAACCAGCACTTGGGCAATGTAAATTTATAAACTAGGTCTCATTGAACTTACTAAAACTATGTTAATAAATGCTCATAGTAAAGATCTCAAAACTCATAAGGACTTCCAAATCACGAAAAATAAAAATACATCAAGCTATGTTGACTATGGATTTAAGTAATGAGTGTACTATGCTATCCTCTCCAGATTTAACATTCATCTGCAGGGGTGCAGTTCAGTTCAACAAAACAGATTTTGATTTAGATGGCAAATCTGAGTCCATGTTTTTGACTCAGCAGAATTCTCCGGTCCCTGCCCCAAACTGAACACAAGATTTGGGAAGGGAGGCTATGGATATCACTAGGAGTTGGACTCTTGTGCAAGGGTGCCTATAGAGAAGATAGCTAAAGTGAAGGTCCTCAGACAGCACTGGGGTGCTTCAGAAAACAGAGTGGTGCTATAGCAAATTTGTGAGAGAAACAGCAGTACTCAAGATCTGTTGACACTGCAGGAATTACTAATGGGAGGTACCTCACAGCTTCAAGATGTATTCCAGTACCTTCTGATGACATCAGACCTTTGCAAAGCTGGGTTTTCAGCCAATGCTGTGATTAAAAGCCCAGTACCATGCAAAAAATCAATGTGGAACTGGAAATAAGGATAATGGTGCCAATATAATGCCAGGCTTTCAGAAGTTGTGATGTATGGAATAGGCACATACATCATCAGTGAATACTGAGGTGGTTTAAGAATTAAATTTATTTTTTATTCAATTTTTGTGTATTTTTAAGTGTTTACCAGCTGGTTGGGATGTAAATACATTATACATTTTAAATTGTTTGAAAATAAGTATTTAATAAGAAAAGTGATAAGACATTTTTTTTGGCCTAGAGCATAACTAAGAGGGTCTGTGAATCTCTAGGCTATGTGATTCCTCTTGTTTGGAATTATAAAGAACAAGATAGTCACCAGGAGAGGTGAGGGCAGAGGTGGTAAGAACCAAAGGCTGTCGCACTTACAAACAAGGTCAAGAATGCATGTTTCATGGGTCCTTTCTTGGCCCAGACCTTATAAGGGCCAAGAAAGGACTCATGTAGATTCAGGATGACAATTAAGTTCATGAACTCATCCTGGAAAAAGTGCTCCATACCTCACTGCTGGCTAGCACCACGGTCATCTGTGAAGTACTCCCCTTGGGAAGCTATGTACCAATGCCAGCACCTAGTCTACCTTTCAGAAAAATTTTGGAACTCTTTCTGGAATGATCAACAGGGCTGTCATTCTATTACTCTGATGTCCTGAACATCATCAAAATGTCTTCCTTTCACTATTTCCTCTATCTTCAGGTAAAGAAAAATTCACTGGAGGCCATATCAGGTGAGTAGGCAGGGTGTTCCAATATACCCATTTATTTACTGGCTAAAAACTCCCTCACAGACAGTGCCATGTGAGCTGTTACTTTGTGTGATATAAGAACCATGAGTTATTGGCAAAAAGTTCAGGGTATTTTCATCTAACTTTTCCTGCAGCCTTTTCAGCACTTCTAAATAGTAAACTCGGTCAACACTTTATCCAGTTGGTCCAAATTCATAATGAATAATCCCTCTGATATCAAAAATGTTTAGCAACATCATTTTGATTCTTGATTTAGATTAGTGGAGCTTTTTTGGTTGAGGTGAATTGGCTGACTTCCATAGTGCACTTCAATGCTTTGTTTCAGGGTGATGTTGGTATATCCATGTTTCATCACCAGTAATAACATGGCCCAAAACATCGTCTTGCCTCTCCAAAAATCTTGGCAAACTTTGACCCTCCTTTGCTTTTGTTCATCAGTCAATTTCTTCGGGACCATTTTTGAACACACCTTTCTCACACCAAAATTTTTAGTAAGATTTCCCCAACTGTTTCTCTATCAAGCTTTACTTGGTCTGCTATATCTCACTGTCAGCAAAAGACTTCGATGCACGAGACAAGGAACTTTTACAATGTTTTCATCAGTTCTATTCATTATAGGCCATCCAACTTCCCTTTATTAGTGATGTTTTCTCTCTCCTCAGGAAAATATTAATCCATTTGCACACTGCCATTTTCTTTATGGCATTATCCCCATAGATTTGAACTAACATGTCCCTGATTTCACATCAACTCTTGCCAAGTTTAACAAGAAATGTAATGATTCTTCACTTCTCTAATTCAAGCTCTGACATTCTCCTAACAGCACACAAAAACACGTAACAATAATGAATGCCACTCAGCAAGATGCTGCCGCACATCAACACAAACACAGCTGTGAGATGCTGATATACCAAGGTTGTAAAACCTCATTGAGCTCTTTGCACAATGCTGCCAACATAAATACACAGTGGTGAGTTCACAAACTTAATTGTCACACCTCAGCACAATAACTATTTTTTCCCTAATATGTGTTATATTAAATTATCACACACCAACTTCTCCCATTGGACAGAAAATTTTTGAGATATTTCTACACTTCCCCACCACAAAGTCAAGAGTGCTTTCTAAGGTCTCCCTGGGATCACATAGCTTTTAGGTTCAGATTGAGGATATCTTTGTATCCTGATTTAGCTGTACTTAGAGCCTTTGAATTTCAGGCAGATTCAACGTTTGTGATGAGGCTTCATGCTATGCCCATAAACACAGTAGCATGTCAATATTCAAGTTTCCTTTAAGCTTAAGGCTGGGGGCCCAAAGATCTGGCTGGCCTCACCTTTCAGAGACTATACCTGTGCCTATTTAAGGAATAAATGGATGAATGGATTTCCCTCCAAAAAATTAAACTGTGTTTTAATACATGTACCACTGCCATCACACCTGCAGGCCACAAAACCAAAGGCAGCAGGCAAGTGTGGCCAATACAAATGCTACTTTTTGGCAAGGGAGTAATGTCCCCTTTTGAGAACTGCATTATTTAATGGGACTTTCCAAAGCCACTGGCTAAAAGACTTTGTCTATATGAAGAATAATAGAAATGTTTTATTTTTATGGAAATAAGATTTCCTGATAAAATCATTGGTGATGAGAGTGCCTTTCTAAGCTTCTGCTATACTCACCTTATGCTGAAAGCATGGTCATCTCTAGGTCACATTATATGAATAAACATGGTTGATGGAACTCCTAGATATATGATCACTTCTGCTATGACTTTGTTACAGAATGATACCTGGTTCCTTGAGTAAAGGAGAAGTTTAAGTTAATCAAAATGATTCCATGTAATTAAAGTTCACTGATGCATCTGCTAGATTTCTTAGAAATATGTGCTTGCAAATGAATTCTATTCCAATGGTTCATTTGTAAATCAATTACACAGAAGATGAAATTTATTTTCCATTAAAAATAATTATATAGCCTATATTTTTGTAGCCTATAACTTTGCTATAATAAAGTATACTCACAAAGGAGGTTCACATTGCCTTGATGGTCAAGCTTAAACAAAATTGAAGAAATAATATTGAATAATATCTCTCTTTTTTTAATAATTTTTTTGAGACAAAGTCTCACTCTATTGCCCAGGTTAGAGTCCCATGGCCTCAGCCTGGCTCACAGCACCTCCAACTCCTGGGCTCAAGTGATCTTCCTTCCTCAGCTTCCCAAGTAGCTCAGACTGCAGGTGCCCATCACAACACCTGGTTAGTTTTTCTGTCTTTAGTAGAGATGGGGTCTTTCTCTTTCTCAGGCTGGTCTAGAACTCCTGACCTCAAACAATCTTCCCACCTCAGCATCCCAGAATGCTAGGATTACAGGTGTGAGCCAACCTACCTGGCCTCAATATCTCTTTTTTTAAAGTGTGTCTTGAAGGCTTACATTTTTTAATTACAAGGGGTAAGGTAGGTAAAGAATTTTAGAAATATTCTGAAGCAGATTTTGGGAGATAGATGAATCTTTAGGATGCTATCTCTAACTCAGAAGAGATGCCCAAATCAATAATAGCAGGGATAGCCTTGCTGTCATTACACATACTTCTTTTTTAGAGACAGAGTCTTCCTCTGTCGTGTGGGCTGAAGTGCACTGGCAAGATCATAGCTCACTACAGCCTCCAAGCCATGGCCTCAAACAATCCTCCTGCTTCAGCCTCCTGAGCCACTGGAAGTACAGACAGGCGCCACTATACCCAGTAGTAGATATATTTTGATCTATCTTCCTGGAATTCATTGCCTCTTCTTTTTAAAAATTTAGATAAATTTATGTGGTACAAGTGCAATATTGTTACATTAATTACCTTGCTCGTTCTTGGTGATAGCATTTCAATTTTTCCTTTGTGAAGAATTTCCTACCCTACTCAACAATTCATGAAGTTTAAATAGAAATGACTCTATCTCGGAAGTTAAGAATTAAAACAGGAATTTAGCCCTGTGTCAGTTAAACAGAGGATTCCAGCCCTTGCTCACTGAGTGGTTCAGAGATGAGCATATGACCTTAGCAATTCCATTCTGAGCCAACATGCATGACTTTTCCTGGAACTATCGTGGAAAAGACCTTAATTCCCCTAAAGTTTCTAATCTTTAAGGTGCAAACCTGTTGCTTCCTACTAAAAGAAAACATCAGGCCCACTAGGAAATTAAACCAACACAAGAAGGCAATGCCAAGGGATGTAGAAAGAAAGATCTTCAACTTTTAAACACCCAGATCTACATGTGCCTCAAGCCTCTTTTTTAATACACGAGCCAAAGATCATTTTCCTTCATGTTTCAGACTTTTTAGTTGTCCGTCACTTTCAACCAAAAGAGTTCATTTATTTTACAACAAATGTTAACTAGTAGTATATATTTTTGGCTACTTCTATGAAAACGCCAGGGAGAGCCCACCCAGCCCCTCCTCAGATTCTGATACCAGATGGGTTGGATCACAAAGATATCAAAGGGGATTCAAATTAGAGAACACTGGTTTATCAAATTTCACTTATTTGTGTATGGATTTTTTTACTTTATTACTATTTTTTTGAGACATAGTCTTATTCTGTTGCCCCAGAGTGCTATGTCATCATTATAGTTCGCAGCAACCTCAAATTCTTGGGCTCAAGAGATCCTCCTGCCTCAGACTCCCAAGTAACTGGGACCACAGGTATGCAACACAACAACCAGCTGATTTTTCTATTTTTTAGTAGAGATGGGGTCTTGCTCTTGTTCAGGCTGGCTTCAAACTCCTGAGCTCAAGGAATCCTCCTACCTCAGCCTTCCAGAGTGCTAGGATTACAGATGTGAGCTACCCTGCCCAGCCTATGTATAGGTTTTATTGATGTGGATCTATTTCTATCATTAATCACTCATTGTTAGTGATGCTTTATTCCTCCCTCTCCTGCCCCCAGG
This sequence comes from Galago senegalensis, assembly GCA_963575145.1. Taxonomy (NCBI): domain Eukaryota; kingdom Metazoa; phylum Chordata; class Mammalia; order Primates; family Galagidae; genus Galago; species Galago senegalensis. The sequence goes on from CAUYTI010012214.1 coordinate 23,259, forward strand.
GAGATTTTCAAAATATAACAAAGAGAGAAAGAGGGAGTTACAGAAATGTAACAAAAACAGGAATTATTTTTTAGGGGGGGAGTCATAGAACCAGCAATCTTATCCTCTCTTTGCACTATGTACATACACATTTTAGCAAAACCACTTTAATCTGTTTAGGTCTCTGCTCTCATATCTGTAAAAGGAATGATTTATGAATCTGGGATTTCTGAAGCATTTAGAAAAGAAAGGAATAGGGATAAAATAAAGGCATAAATCCCAGTAAGAGTAGAATTTCACAGAGTGTAGTAACTGTGCTGAAAACAGTGGAAAACAGAAAAATTAAACATGCCTTGAACACAAGCCTAGCACAGGGAAAGGTGGTGGTTGGAAAGAGACAATAGTCCACTGACCACCTGTGTGAGCCCACCCAAGACACTATCAGCTCCAGGTAGGGATTTTTACATCAGGAATTCATAAGTTCATAAGGAGCTGTCTTTTGACTGAGGGCTACAGTCTTCGCTTTTGTGAATACACCCAAGACACCTACACTTAATAATCTGGTCTCTTATAAGACTACTATAATAACCCAGAAGGGGAAACACTCAATATTTTATAATGGATGTGGAGTGAATTTTATCACAGAGGGTGGTTTTTCTTCTTCATTTTAACCATGGGTAAAAATCAGCAAGGATTTTCCAAACTATTGGAGTAATTACTTAAAATCCGGCTATAAAATAAGCCAATTTTATGATGCTGATTTTTACTTTATCTACAGCTACTGAATGTCCCTAGAAAAGTTTTAATTCCAAGTGGAGTGGGTTGCTGGTACTATGTTAACAAGATATTTAGAATATAAAATTAGATTATATACAAAAATATATATTCAAATACAAAAGTATGAATTCAGCCCTGAATTGTATTATAATGTATCTGTCATTATGTTTGGCTTGGGAGACTCACAATATTAACTTCCTTGCCACAGGCTGTTCCACAAGTAACCTAGGGTGCTCTATTAACTCAGGTGATGTCTACATGAAAAGAAAATCTGTGTTTGTTTTATGCCTAACTTAGAACAGCCAAAATCTACACTGGAATAAATTTAAAATCTACCTTCTTCTCTGTCTTTCAGAGTCTCCTTATGCTTCTTTTGCATATGTCGCCCAGAGTTTGGAGTTGTACTTAGTAGGAGGCATAGTGAGAAAGATATCTACTTTACCTTCCCTGATGTAGAAATGCCCTGAACTCAATCATTTAATTGCTAAAGTACCCTATACCTAATAGCCAATAAGCATACAAAAATATGCTCAACACCATTAGTCATTAGGAAAATGCAAGTCAAGATCACAGTGAGGTACCACTCACATCCACCAAGAAAGCTATAATCAAAAAGATGGACAATAAAAGGTATTGGCATGATGGAAAAAATTAGAATCATTACACATTGCTGGTGGAAATCTATTTTTTTTTTTTTTTGAGACAGAGCCTCAAGCTGTCCCCCTGGGTAGAGTGCCGTGGCATTACAGCTCACAGCAACCTCCAACTCCTGGGCTCAAGCGAGTCTCTTGCCTCCGCCTCCCAAGTAGCTGGGACCACA
>CAUYTI010012216.1:0-15527 GCA_963575145.1 Galago senegalensis
GGCGGGCGCCTGTGGTCCCTGCTACTTGGGAGGCGGAGGCAGGAGACTCGCTTGAGCCCAGGAGTTGGAGGTTGCTGTGAGCTGAGATGCCATGGCACTCTACCCAGGGGGACAGCTTGAGGCTCCTGTCTCAAAAAAAAAAAAAATTAACTCATGATGGATTAAAAATTTAAATCTAAGATACAAAGCAATAAAAATTCTAGAAGAAAGTGTGGGAAGAATTCTTGATGATATTGGCCTGGGGAGAGATTTTATGAAGAAGACTCCATTGGCAATCACAACAATAAAAATAAATAAATGGGGCTTAATTGAGCTAAAAGCCTTCTGCACAACTAAGGGCACAACTATTAAAGCAAACAGATAATCTTCGGAATGAGAAACGATATTTGTTATTTGCATGTTATAAATCAGACAGAGGGTTGATAACCAGAATCTACAGAGAACTCAAATTAATCAACAGAAAAAGAGCAAACAATCCCACTTATCTCTGGGATTGTGATTTATCACCAGGATTATCACCGTCAAGAAATATGAATAGCACTTTCTCCAAAGAAGACAGACAAATGGCCAACAAACACATGAAAAAATGTTCATCATTCTTGGATTTGTTAGGTAGAGTCCAAGTTGTAGTTGTGCCCTTCTCCCAGGAAGTGTGCCATATACCCTTATGTTGTGCCTGTTAGTTAGGAGCACGCCAATCCTCCTCTCTCCTCCTTTCCTCCCTTCCCTCCGCCTTCCTCCTGTGTGAGTTTGTGTTCTTTTGTGTGAGTGTGTATTTGTTTGCCTACAGGTTTCATATTAAAATTGAGTACCTTGGATGCTTGCTCACTGGGCTAATATCAAGGTGTCAGAGAAATGCAAATTAAAACCACCTTGAGATATCATTTAACCTCAGGGAGATTAGCCCACAACACAAAGTCCCGAAGCTGCAAATGCTGGCAAGGATGTGGAGAAAAGGCAACACTTTTACAGTGTTGGTGGATTGCAAACTAATACAGCCTCTTTGAAAAGAAGTATGGAGAATCCTCAAAGAACTAAAAGTAGATCTTCCAGGTGATCTCGCAATCCCAGTATTAGGTATTTACCCAGAAGAAAAAAAATCATTTTACCATATAAACATATATGCACTCAAATGTTTATCCTGGCTCAATTCACAATAGCCAAGATGTGGAATCAACCCAAGTGCCTATCAACGCACTAATGGGTTAATAAGCTATGGTATATGTATACAATGGAATACTATTCAGCCATAAAAAGATGGAGACTTTACATCTTTTGTATTAACTTTGATGACGTTGAAGAATGTTCTACTTGTAAAGTATCACAAGAATGGAAAAGCAAGTATCCGATGTACTCAATTCTAATATGAAACCTGTAGGCAAACGAATATACACCCCACAAAAGAAGAACACAAACTTACACAAGGGGAAGGAGGAGGGAAGGGAGGAGACAGGAGGATTGGCGTGCTTCTAACTAACAGGCACAACATAAGGGTATATGGCACACTTCCTGGGAGAAGGGCACAACTACAACTTGGACTCTACCTAACAAATCCAAACAATGTAACCTAATTGTCTGTACCCTCGTAGTAATCGAAATAAAAAAATAAAAGAGATAATTAAGTTAAAATGAGGCTGTTTGGGTGTACCCTAATCTAGATCTGACTGGTATCATTATAAGAAGAGGAGGGCATGTAGCAGGGACAAAGGGAAAGCGCCATGTGAAGAAGGTAGCCAGGCAGAGAGGCCTCAAAAGAAACCAATCCTGCTAATACCTTGATCTTGGACATACATCCTCTAGAATTATGAGAAAATGAATTTCTGTTGTTTAATACCCAATACCCAAATACCCAATGTGTGGTATTTGTTATGGCAGCCCTTGTAAGCAAAGACAATGCCAGGGGGTATGGCATGATGAGAATGTTCTAAAATTAGATAGTAGAGATGGTTGCACACCTCTGTGAATATACTAAAACCATTGAGTGGCACACCTTACAAGGATGTAATGTGGAATGTGAATTCTATCTCAAGAAAGCTTTTTTAAAAAGGATCTCACCACGTAGCAGAGAGGACTAGAAAGACACATACCTAAACAGTTTCTGGTGGTAGGCCCTTGTTTTGGCCTCCCACACTCTTAGCCAGGAAGAGATTTGAGGTCTGAAGTTCTCTTTTCTCAGAGATCTAGAAACTTCTAGTTTCAAATTGCAAATAAGAAACGTGATAACCGGCTCGGCGCCTATAGCTCAACCGGCTAAGGCACCAGCCACGTACACCTAAGGTGGCGGGTTCGAATCCCCAGCCCGGACCCGCCAAACAACAATAACGGCTGCAACCAAAAAATGGCCAGGCGCTGTGGTGGGCACCTGTGGTCCCAGCTACTTGGGAGGCTGAGGCAAGAGACTCGCTTGAGCCCAGGAGTTGGAGGTTGCTGTGAGCTGTAATGCCATGGCACTCTACCCAGGGGGACAGCTTGAGGGTCCGTCTCAAAAAAAAAAAAAAACTCTTAGGCTCAAGTGATGCTTCTGCCTCAGCTACTCCAGACATGACAGACTATTTTTCTATTTTTAGTAGAAAGGGGGGGGCTCACTCTTGTTCAGGCTGCTCTTGAACTGCTGAGCTCAAGTTGTCAACTGGCTTCAGCCTCCCAGATGTAGGTGGGCTTACTGGAATGAGCCACAGTGCCTGGCCTCTTTTTTTTTTTTTTTTAATTTTTGGAGATGGAGGTCCCACTTTCTTTCCCAGGCTAGAGTACAGTGGTGCAATCACAGCTCACTACAACCTTGAACTCTTGAGCTCAAGTGACCAAGTGACCCTACTGACTCAGCCTCTGGAGGGAGTAGTGGGGACTATAGGCACCTGCCACAAAGCTTGGCTTTTTGTAGAGACTGGGTCTCACAATATTGTCCAGGCTGGTCTTGAACTCTTGGCCTCAAGAAATCCTCTTGCCTTGGCCTTCCAAATTGCTGGTATCACCGACCTAAACCACAGCTCCTGGATCCTTGAGTCTCTTTTAGTTTTGCAAAAGTCATTTTTAAAAAATATAATACTTGTTGAAAGTACTAGACCAGTTATCCTGCTGAGTTTCTTACCTTCTGGTTTTGTGTTATTGCGTCCTTGTGCTGTCATTCATCTTGTTCCTCTGTCTCCTTTATCTCCTGTAAACTAGAATTAATATCTAAACTCTGATGGAGCCAAGTAAAACATTTTTTTTTGGCTAGAATAAATATTACTGCTGATTTTGTATTGTATCACCACGGGAGACCCACTATATTGTGTAGGATTAGGAAACCACTAGTAAAACTCAGATTAATTTCTGGATTAGGGTGGTGACAACTGGATCCCTCATTATGGAGTTAGATCGTCCTCCTTGCAGCTAGTAACCAGTGTGGTGTTACATTGATCTTGTGAATATCCATTCTTCACCACCTGTTTATGTAGTGATTTAACCACACTTGATAATCTTCATTTAGAAAGGGTTGCCAGAAATTATTTTTGCTAACCGTATATGTTTTTTTTTTTTTTTCTTAAGAAGTAGAGCTTCCCCCATCAACTGGGACTATTTGGCTGCAATGAAATAGTCCCTACGGGTAAAGCAGAATAAATGTTTAATTTTTTTTTTTTTGCATTAATGTGAAGAGGCTTGGAATAACGGTCCCTTTCCACATTGAGGTTCTATGGATAAATGTTTTCACTTTTTAGTTTTGTGTGTGAGCAACCTCTGTGTGGTTTTTCAATTAATTGCTGAAATGGCTTAAGCTTTTTAATCCTTTTGTGAACGATATGGCATTTTTCGTGCCCAAGAAAGATCCCTGAGACCTCAAAGGCACACGGAGAGGGAGAGCCCAGCCGGCTCTGCTGCTGTGAGTTCAGTCCGGAGCTAGGAGACCGTCCGGAGGGCGTGCAGACCCCTTCTCCCTCGCCGGCTCCATATCTCGCCACGCAGGTGCACAGAACTGTCTCTGCCGGCTGCGCCATGGCGCCGGCTCTGCGGGCGGGGTCTGGAAACCCGGAGGCGCCCCCAGACTCGCTGTGTTGTGCGGGCGACAGGGCTGGGACATCGCCCGCCTTGGCCGCCTTTCCTTTAAGGAAACTGGAAGGTGCTGACCACTAGAGGGCTATTTACAAATTTTTATTAAACAACAAAGTTTGTGCGTCCGGGACCAGAAATGAAGTACGATTTTGAAAGTCATGAAAAACCTTGCTAAAAAAGAGTGTAGAAAAATCATTTCTTGTAAAATATAACTTTTGGAACAAGTTAAGATAGTCATATTCCTTTGAAGAGATCTAGAAAAGCAACCTCGCGCAGCAGCCCGGCTAGCTCAGTCGGTAGAGCATGGGACTCTTAATCCCAGGGTCGTGGGTTCGAGCCCCACGTTGGGCGGTTCTCGTTTAGTTGCTTTTGCGTTTGCCATCATTTGACCAATTTCGTTTCTCACCATCGATGTTACTTTCACCTCTTTCAATTCTTATCAACGATAATAAATGACTTCAACTCGAATTTTCTTACTTTCAAACAATTCGATACCTACAACGACGACTAAGATTGAACTAGTTTAAAAAAAGAAACAATAAAACTAGAACATTCCTTTTTGTAAAATCACAGTTACAAAATGGTGTAGAAAAATGAAGGGCAGCTGAAAGTCGGAGGTTAGCAAATAAGAAGACATGAAAATTAATGACATAGTACAGTTCATAAATATTGCTGATCGTGATCTGTCTGGAAACGTTGGAAATGTTTATTTCTCATTTAACGTGACCCTATTGAAGATTAGTTTGGAGAGCAGCTCTGTTCTATTTTTAAAACACTGTACATTGTTTTAGTGATAAGGTAATACAGTAGTTATTGTGAGCAGATTCTTAAGACTTCTTTTTTTTTAAGTCAGTGATTCAAACCGAAAAAATTTTCCTTCAGCCATTTTGAAGTCTCAAAACACAAAACATTCTCTTTTCCTTGGTATTTTTTCCTACAAAAAATTGCTTCCTTTGGGCAAAATTTGACAGCTGCAAATTCTTTCTTTGTTTTACATATTTTCAGTCATTCCCAGATTGTCAAACATTCTCTGCAGTTACCACGTTATTATCTGATTTTCAATTCAATTCAAAATACAATTTCTGGCCTTGGGAGAAAAACATGAAAAATTTCAGCATCAGAAATAAAGATCTCTAAACACCTCTATCTTTACAGAGGAATATTTACTTCCCAGGTTATGGGAAATGGGGTGGAATTTTTCCAGAGTAGCACACTGGGTCAAAGAAAAAGCAAATTGGTAAATTGATGAGAGGTCAAAGAAAATATCCTACACCTTGAACTGTGTTACTCTAAATTTCGTATGTTGAAGTCCTAACCCCCAGTACCTCAGAATGTGATCTTATCTGGAAATAGCACCTTTGCAATTTGTTAAGATGAGGTCATACCGGAATAAGGTGGGCTCCTAATCCATTATGACTGATAAGGGGAAAGGGAAAATTTGGACAAAGACAAAACACCTAGACACAAACATTTGGACACATGAGAGAATGCCATGTGAAAATGAAGCCAAAAGTTGGGATAATACTTTTACAAGTTAAGGAACACCAAAGATTGCCAGCAAACCCCAAGAGGTTACAGGAGAACAGATTCTGCTCACAGTCCTCAGAAGGAAGCAACCCTATCACCACCTTTATCTGGGATTTCTAGCCTCTCAAACTGTGAAACAATACATTTATGTTTAAGCTTCGAAGTTACTATGGCAGTCCCAAGAAACTAAATACATCAGCATTCTAGTTGGGAGATTATTTTGATTTCAAATTTATTTTGTTATAGCTTATATTAAGTAATTGTCATCCTCTTCATTCATTTAGCCTTTATGAAAAGCAATAATTTGTTTTGCTTCAGTCCCAAATTCAGCTCATGTGAGGAAATTAGGACAACAGAGCCTTCAGAAGTAACATTTTTAAAAGCTAGTCTTAAAAACTATTTTCTTCTTACCGCTGACTGATGATATATTATGTTAACACATAACTTATTACTACTTGTGCTAAAATAAAAAAAAAAACCAAACATATACCAAATCAAACACATTTTATTCTCCCACAGAACTCTATTTGAAGAATGTTTGGTTTAATTAATCTGCAAATTAAACACTTCAAGAAAGTATGCTAGTTCTGTATGGTCCAGTTCCTTGAACAAGTCAATGGTCAGAAAAAGGAAGAGACAGAGACAACTTAATTAAGTGAAATGTGTGGATCTTGTTTGGATCCTAATTTGAAACAATCGTAAAGAAACATACTTGAGATAGTCAGGAAATTTGAACATTGATGGGCACTTGAAGATAATAAGGAATTATTTGCTTATTTATTTTGAGACAGAGCCTCAAGCTGTCACCCTGGGTAGAGTGCCGTGACATCACAGCTCACGGCAACCTCCAACTCCTGGATTTAAGCGATTCTCTTGCCTCAGTCTCCCAAGTAGCTAGGACTACAGGTGTCCACCACAATGCCCGCCTATTTTTTGGTTGCAGCCATCATTGTTGTTTGGCAGGTCCAGGCTGGATTCGAACCTGCTAGCTCTGGTGTATGTGGCTGGTGCCTTACCAGCTTGAGCTACCGGTGCTTATTTATTTCTTTAGACAGAGTCTCAAGCTGTTGCCTTGGGTAGAGAGCCATGGTGTCGTAGCTCTCAGCAACCTCCAACTCTTGGGCTCAAGTGATCCTCTGACCTCAGTTTTTCTATTTTTAGCAGAGATGGGGTCTCATTTTTGCTCAGGCTAGTTTCCTGAGCTTAAGCAATTCACCAGCTTCAGCCTCCCAGAGTTTCGAAAGGGCCCTTATCTTTTAGAGATACTAAATTGTTTATGAATGAAATCAACACAATGTTGGAATTTGTGTGTATATATTTTGGGGGTGGTGAGGAATGAGGGATACAAAGCAAACAAGATTGGCCACATGTTAGTAATTATAGAAGCTGAGTGGCCAATATACTAGAGTTCATTACACTATTCCTTTTACTGTTGTATATGTTCAAAAATTTTCCAAAAATTCAATGCCATTTTATTATCCAAAATCAAAGGCCCCTTTATCTCCTTACCCCAATGATCCCAATAGCATCTCTAGTGAATAGGGCAACAGGATGTTATGTGCCTCCTGATGTGATGCAGTGTGCAGTGGGGAGCATTACCTTTAGAATGCTGTTGTCAAAACAACTTAGATCTAATCAAGTCTTTAGATCTAAGTGCATTTATAGGAAATACAAGGGACAAATTAAAAAACATGAGTAAACAATCGGACAAATCCAAAATGTCAGACATTCAAAAAGGCTCACACCCTTTAAAAAGCAAATGTTATGAACAAATACTAATACCACTGCTAATAAAGGGTACCTGTGTGGGGCAGACTGTTAAGCCAAGGGCTCCCTCTTGACCATCATGGCAGTCTGGTGAAGCCAAGAAACTCTTTTCTCAGAATGTTTTTAAATGCATTACACAAAACCCACAGGATTATAGGCTCAGTGCCTATAGCACAGTGGTTACGGTGCCAGCCACATACACCAAGGGTGGTGGGTTCAAACCCAGCCTCGGCCAGCTAAACAACTGCAACAACAACAACAAAAACCCACAGGTTTATAAGGAAAAATAATTACATTGAAATATAGTTGTCAAAATATTTTAAAGTATGATACGGTAATGTGCATGCTCAATTATCGTAAATAATAAGATCTATCAGCAAATCTAATAACTTCAATAGTTTCAAAGTAGTGATGAATGTGAATGATATTTCTGAGATATCTGCAATAACTATAAGGTGCTGTGAAAACATCTGCAGTTTCTATTGGTGACAAAGCCACAACTAATACTATTGTAGTTTATTACTTTCATTTAGAATGAAAGGAAATGCTAAATTTTAGTTAGGGTTTGGTGAAATAAAAAATGTAATTTTTTTCTCCAGCCAAGTTCATGGATTGAATTTGGAATGGTATCCACAGTGTCCTAGGTTAACAAATTTGGATCTGGATTCAAAAAGACTTAACAACCAAATGTAATATATTGTCATTTAATGGATTCTGTTTTGAAAAACCAAGCACACAACAAGTGAAGAAATTTGAGGGAGTATTATATGATTTTAAGAAATTGTCCTTTTTGTGTTGGATGTAATAATGGTATTGTGGTATGTAGGAAAATGCCTTTCTGTTTTGGAAGTACATGCTGTGTTAGATAGGAAGATGCCTTTCTATTTTGGAAAAAACTAGGTATGAAAAGTCACAATGTTTTTATACACACATACACGTACACAGTATACAAATAAACGTATATATAAAGCAAATATGGGAAAATGTTCACAATCGTTTAATCTAGTGATATAAAATGTGTTATTCTTTCTATTTTTCCATATGTTTGAAGTTTTTATAATAATATTTAGAAAGTGACTTTAAAAATATTTTTATTAAGGTATAATGTAGATATGGTAAAGTGCATTATTTGTAAATATGTATCTTGATGAATTTTTACATATGTAAAACATATAACACCTGTATAACCAGCTCAAGTCAGAGGACATGTTCAGCACCCACATGTTCCCCTAGTTCTCCAGATTATTTACACCATTAATAAAGTATGTACTCTTTCGTGTCTGGCTTCTTTTGTATAACATGAATTCTTGTTATATTAAAACATGTTTTGGAGATTGATAATACCATGACTGGCAAGGAAAAAGAGTCCTTCTCTTAAATTGCTGGTTGAGGGTGGTGCCTGTGGCTCAGAGGGGTAGGGCACTGACCCCATATGCCGGAGGTGGCAGGTTCAAACCCAGCCCTGGTCAAAAACTGAAAGAAAAAAAAAATTAAATTGCTGGTTGAAGCCCATGTGGTGGTATGTCCGTGAAGTCCCAGCAACTTGGGAGGCCAAGGCAGGAATATCCCTTGGGCCCAGGAGATCAAGGCTGCAGTGGGGTATAATTGTGTCACTATTCTCTTGCCTGGGCAACAGAGAGAGACTTTGCCTCTAAAAAATTAATAAAAAAAAAATCACTGGTTGAAATGTACATGGGTGAAGGCTTTTAAAAGGCACTTTAAAATATCCACATTTTTTTGCAATTTTCAATGAATATAGTCTTTATTGTGCATCTAAAACAGGAGTTACAATTTGCATTGGTTTTACTGGACTTGTTAAAACTCTGTGATGTTACTTTCCCAGTGAGAAAGAGTGAACACAAATAAAACTATGAGACGCTTTCACAAATTTTTGTGTCATCTTTGTATAGGGGCCATACTAATCTTCTCTGTATTGTTCCAATTTTAGTATATGTGCTGCTGAGGCAAGCACATGCCCACATTTTTTACTAGAATTAGTTACATTTAAAATCTTGGGTTCTAAAAAAATAAAAGCAATGTGCACATGCCAGGCATGGTGGAATGCACCTATAATCCCAGCTAGTCAGGAGGCCAAGGCAGGAGGATGTCTGCAGCCCAAAGCTCTAGGCCGTAGTGTACTACAATTGTGCCTATGAATAACCATTGTACTTCAGCCTATGCAACATAGGGAGAACCTGTCTTTTTATTGGGGGGGGAGGGGAGAACCTGTCTTAAATAAACAAACAAAAAAAGCAGTATGTACAAAGAAGCAAGGTTAGATAATTATGGTAGTTTTATATTATTGTATGTCAAGAGCTATAAAAAATGTGAGCTAGATTTACATGTAATTTGAATGATCTCTAGATTGTATCATTAAGTTTAAAAAAAATCCACAAGGGCCAAGCATGATAGCTCACGCCTGTAATCCTAGCACTCTGGCAGGCAGAGGCAGGAGGGTCTCTTGAACTCAGGAGTTCAAGACAAGCCTGAGCAAGAGCATAACCCCATGTCTACCAAAGAGAAAAATATTAGGTGGGCATGGTGGCTGGAGGTTAAGGCAGAAAGATCCTTGAACCTAGGAGTTTGAGGCTGCTGTGAGATAGGTTGTGGTCGTGGCACACTAGCTTGGGTAGACAGAGTGAAACTCTGTCTCAAAAGAAAAAAAAATACACAGAGCAATATGTATAATCCATTTTGGGAAAAGAAAAACCAATAGTAAGTTGATAGAGAGAATAAACATGCCAAATGGTTGGGAGGTAAGTTGGGGGAAATAGAAGTGTTCCTGAAGTTTTGCCTCATATTTCTAAATTGTTGCATTATAAACCGCTCAAAATTCAAAAATTACTTGTGTAATTAAAACATAAAGGTAGGGTGGTGCCTGTGGCTCAGTGGGTAGGGCGCCGGCCCCATATACTGAGGGTGGCGGGTTCAAACCCCGCCCCAGCCGAACTGCAACCAAAAAATAGCTGGGCGTTGTGGCGGGCACCTGTAGTCCCAGCTACTTGGGAGGCTGAGGCAAAAAAACCGCTTAAGCCCAGGAGTTGGAGGTTGCTGTGAGCTCTGACATCACAGCCTCTACCGAGGGCGATAAAGTGAGACTCTGTCTTTACCAAAAAAACAAAAACAAAAAAACCCCATAAAAGTAAAAAATTGCCTTTAATATAAATATGGAAATACCACAAAAGAAGTGCTAGCATGAAGAAAGTTCCCAAGGATACCCAAAGAACTGTAAAAACGGTTACCGTTGTGGGGGAAACTGTGCAGCTGACAGATGGAGGTAGGAAAAAGGCTTTCACTAGTTTGGTTTTAAATTTTATTTAAACTTTTTTAAATTATTAAAGTATATAACTATTTTACATTCAAAAACATTTTTAAAAAGCATACAAGGCAGTTTTAGTTGGACAAGTTCCCAAAGAGGCCTTTGTCCTTTTCTTCAACACTCTATGGAGTATCAGAGATAAGATGACACATTTTAAACAGGAATAAGGAAGGTTCTTTCTGGGTTTTGTTGTCAAGGAAGGGGTTGCGTTAAAATTAGGACTGAAGGAGAAATGGAAGTCAGATAAATGCAGTGGTCTGATGGTGCAGTGTAATGCGCATTCAGAGCAGGGCTTGGAAAAGTCAGGAAGAAAAGATTTGTGTAGGGCCTGAAGGTACGTTGGGGACTGTTTGTGGAAGGAGTTAAATACCAGGCTAAGGAACGAGAATTTGTCCTCGAGTTGACGTTTGTTGAGCGCTTATTCTCTGTTGGGCACCACACTACGCCTTTACGGTAATTCTCACAATAAACGGATGGAAAAGATGCTATTTTTGCAAACTAAGGAGTTTTTGAACAGGGAACAGCATGAAGAAATCCGTTCGTTTTGATTGTGTGTACATTCAATACTAGTTTAAAGAAATTAAATGACCAAAAAGGAGCACAAATAGAGCAAGTACACAGTCCCGACTTGGTATTCGTTAGCCTCTTACAGAAGGCACACGTCCATCATCTCAAAAAGCCAAAGCCTGCCTACAGTTTCCCGCTCCGTCTTCCCTGGATTCCCACAGGGTCGGGTCTGGGAAAGGGGTGAGTGGAAGCAGGAGCAAGCAAATGGCCATCAGCCCCGCCAAAGCAGCTTGGCATCGTGATCGCTAAACAAGGAAGCTTCCACACGCGGACTCTATTTTCCCACCCCCGTGTGGTCAGCTGCGGCCCTTAAAGCTCTTTCACGCGGTCACTTCTGGAAATGCTACTGAACGTAGGCTTCAGAGGCAGGGCTAGTCTCTCCAGTCACTTGGGCAGCTATCTGGCCTCATCTTGCCCTCTGGACTCCACACCCGGACCTTTCCCCTTCTTTTTATCGCCGGAGGTTCAACGCCCCCACACCCCGCCACAACTCAGCGGCCCCCTCCCCCGCCAGCTCCGTTCTAATTACACACAAGATCGAATCTGGGCTTGGACAATTGGGGGGAATCACTAGGAAAAAGAATCTAGGGTGGGGGATGGGAACGGAGGGCCCACCAGCCCCTCCTCCAGCCCGCTGCGCCCCAATCCACCCGGGAACTACCGATACCGGCGTGCCTCGCGGCGGCGCGGGCGCAGACGGCGTGCACGGCGGGCAGCTGTTGGCTGCAGCCAGGGCTACGCGGGTCGCGGCGCAGTGAGGTATACCGGCGCTGGCAAATCGGGCCCAGGATGTAGAGCTGGCGGTTCTTGACGGCACGTCTGACGCGGAGTTGGGTGGGGTAGAGAGTAGGGGGCGGTAGTCGGGGGTGGTGGGAGAAGGAGGAGGCGGCGAATCACTTATAAATGGCGCCGAAGCAGGACCCGAAGCCTAAATTCCAGGAGGGTGAGTCTGCGCCCTTGGGAAAAAGGCACCTAACGGCGCAGGGGAGGGAGGCGGGCTCGGGGTGGATGAGGTTGGAGGGTCGGAGGCGGCGCGGGTTGCCGCCCAGAGAAGGCAGCTGGCGGTGCTTTGTGCGGGGAAAGCGCATTGCGGAGGGTAATTCCGGCGCGTCACTAAGAGGAAACGCTTTGTGAAGCGAAAATGGTACCCGGTCCTTAGAGTGGGAAAGGGAACGCTGGGCGCGTGGCAAAGCCTTCGTCGAGTGTTTGTTATTGTTCTGAGGAAGAGGCGCGGAGAAAGCAGCCTATTGTAGGGAGGCAGCGGGCACGCCATGGCGGCGGCTAGGGGAAGTGATGTGGCGTGGGGGAGGGGCGGGGCGGCGGCCTCTTCGGGCGCCCGCTACGGCGCCAGGATGCTTGAGCGCTAACGGCTGGTGGTCCGGGGCTGCCGGTAGGCCCGGGGTGGTCGCATTTGTTGGAGACACCGAGCTCCGGGGGGGTGGGGGGATGGGCTTCCCGCTCCGAGGCGGGAGAACTGCGTTATAAAATGGCCGCTGCAAGATGGTAGCGCCATCATGGCCGCCGGTGTCGCAGCTCCGGGGCAGACGTAGCGCCTCCTTCCCGAGGGCTGCGCTGGCGCCGGCGCCTCGGGCTTAACTCAGCTTGGTGGGTGGGGACGGAAAGGAAAGAGGTGCAGGACGAGTGATGCCTGGAGGCATCACTTTGCTCTCCGCCGATCGCTATGCCAAGACCGTGCGCTTACTCTTGAGTGCGGTCTCACTGTGCAATTGCTCGTAAAAAGTACATTGAAATGAATTTAATGCGCCGTTATATGGTTTGTGCATTTACAAGTCGCATTATATTGACGTCGTTTTTAAGAGAACAGTGATTGTTTGACTAGTTGCACAATTTGATTAACGAAGATTTAAAAGTTTTTTAGGTGGCGCCTGTCGCTCAGTGAGTAGGGCGCCGGCCCCATATGCTGAGGGTGGCGAGTTCAAACCCGGCCCCGGCCAAACTGCGGCAGAAACGAGAGCCAGGCGTTGTGCCGGGTGTCTGTAGTCCCAGCTACTCGGGAGGCTGAGGCAGGAGAATCGCCTAAGCCCAGGATTTGGAGGTTGTTGTGAGTTGTGTAATGTCACAGCACTCTAACGAGGGCGACAGAGTGAGAATCTGTCCTTTTGAAAAAAAAAATTTATTAAAAGTTTTTTAATAATTGGCTTTTGATCGGCGTGAGTTTTGGCTGATATTAGAATCTGACTTTCAGTAGAAGGACAGCTTTTTCAATTTTCATAATTAACCCATTTGTTAATATTTTACCGCATATATTAAGGTGGAGGTCTAATAGTAAACTTTAAAGAAAGTAAAACTAGACAAGGAGGAACACTATAACAATTCTCTTTCTTGCATTGATATGGATGTATCCCTTAGTTACCAAGATCTAGATTACCTACGTATCTAGATGTTTGCGTTAAGTTTCTTGTGGTTTTAAGCATTTTTTAGACTTTAATGTTAGAATTAACTTTTAGAATCATAAACTTCAAACCCAAAACCAGCATATTTTAACTTTCTGGAATATTTAAGGAGTTTTGGGGGTGTTTTTGGTAATGAGTGACTGGTAATCTCTAGACTTGAGAAGCTGTTACTGTACCTCCTGTGAATTCATTATCTTACTAAGTAATTTAGAGCAGGTATTGATAGTAGAGAGACAGTAGAATCTCTGTAATTCAGAGATTCTGTAAATTTGGAATTGGGAAAAAATGTTTTTTCTTGATAAACTGAAATTTAGCATTTCAGTTACCGATGTATCTCCTCTCCCCAGAAAAAAAATTCACAGTAGTATTTATAGTGAATTTTTGTATTTCAGTGTTTCCATTGTGGAAGATAAATTCAATTATCACCTAGTTGTGAAGGGTATATTCATCTGTCACTTGTGCTACTTCAAAATTAGGGCAGTTACTGGATCAGTGGCTAAGTCTTGTTTAATACCTCAAAGAAGGAGCTCTTTTGTGGAACATGACATTTAAGATATTTTGATAATTTTTAATACAGTTGGTTTCCTTTGTAATACTTTCTTATGTACTACCATAGTTGACCACCTCCCTTAAGACCACCTCCCTAATTTTCATAGACTCATGTACAAATCAGTATAGTAGGCCTAGTTCCTTATGTTGACCAGTGAAGCCAGATGCTCAAAACCTTCTCCAGACTGTCAAAGTTCAAAAAGGAACCTTGACTGTTTCTACCCATAGGGAAGAAGGGCTTTAGCTATAAACTATAGTGGGATGGTAAAGTAAGGAAGATGATAGCAAAGAATAATTTGTTTGCTGGTATAGTGGTGTAATTGGAGACCTGTAGGAACCAAAGTGCCCCTAGGTAAGGTTTTTGAAAGCTATTTAAGAGAGTGCACTTAACATTGCTTTTCAGGTGTGTTCTCTGCTCAGGTTACAGAACTAAGTTGTATAACCACCTTCTTAAAAAAACAATTTTTTTAGTATTTTTTCCCCTTTTTTTGAGACAAAGTCTTTATCACCCTTGGCAAAGTGCTGTGGAGTCATAGCTCATAGCCACCTCAAATTCTTGGGCTCAAGTGATTCTCTTGCTTTAGCCTTCTGAGTAGCTGGGTCTACAGGTGCCTACTACAATGCCTGGCTGTTTTTTAGAGATGGTCTCTTGCTCAGGCTAGTCTCAAACTCCTGAGCTCTACCTGCCTCAGCTTCTTAGAGTGCTAGGATTACAGGCATAAGCTGCCTTGCCCTGCCAATTTTAGTTGTTAATGATGTTCAGAGCATACCTTGTAAGGTAAAAAGGAGTATTTAGTGCTGGCAGAACTATCTTGAAACACTGCATGTTACAGTAGAAACATAAGTTCTCAGAAAGCGATGTCTCCCTTCTCCCCATGATTCCTGTAAACCCCAAAGTTTTTTCATTTAATAATGGTAAAATATATGTTCTAAAAGCAAGTTTTCAAGCACAGTGACTGCACTCCACTTAATCTTCCATTTGAAGTTATTAAAGCATAGGATAAAGAATATTGTTGGGCGGCGCCTGTGGCTGAAAGGAGTAGGGCGCTGGCCCCATATCCCAGAGGTGGTGGGTTAAAACCCAGCCCTGGCCAAAAATTGCGGGAAAAAAAAAAAAGAATATTGGTGTACATCTAACTCATTGTTGAGGGAAGACCCCTTTTTAATGTCTTGCCAGGAATTAAGAGATTGGCTTAAAAAAGGATGTGAAAGACCTATATAAAGAGAACTATGAAACTCTAAGAAAAGAAACAACCGAAAATGTTAACAAATGGAAAAATATACCATGTTCATGGCTAGGAAGAATCAACATCGTTAAAATTTCCATATTACCCAAAGTAATATACAATTTTAAT